>OZ025243.1:5361035-5691035 GCA_964019155.1 Osedax fenrisi
ACCCCGAAAACGGTCGCGTAGAAACGAGGAGGAACAAGGGGATCATGGTGACGTCATGTGACAATAAGCGACAAGTAAGAAGTATCACATAACTGTTAGAAGAGCTGAACAGCAATGCTGTTCACTATTTACTAATAAAACGGATAATATATATATATATATATAAGTTAGTATATCAATTTCACATACTAATAAAACGGATAATATATATATATATATATAAGTTAGTATATCAATTTCACATACTAATAAAACGGATAATATATATATATATATATATATATAAGTTAGTATATCAATTTCACATACTAATAAAACGGATAATATATATATATATATATATATATATATATATATAAGTTAGTATATCAATTTCACATACTAATAAAACGGATAATATATATATATATATATATATATATATATATATGTAAGTTATTATATCAATTTCACATACTAATAAAACGGATAATATATATATATATATATATATATATATATATATAAGTTAGTATATCAATTTCACATACTAATAAAACGGATAATATATATATATATATATATATATATATATAAGTTAGTATATCAATTTCAAATTAGATATATTAATACACCATTAATAAACTATATCAATACCAGCCACTCCAATCTCGGGATAACTATAGCTCTTCTAACGGAGAGAAAACTAAAGAAGATTGTCATTAGAACTGGGCAGTAACGCCGATACATATACAATAAATCAGTATCGTATACGATACTGAGATCTATAGATACATTTGTATTTTTATTTGTATCTATTATAAAAATTACAAAATTATTTGTAATTGTATCTATAGATACATATCGTAGATACTATTTATGACTAATATATTGTCATAAATAGTATCTACGATATGTATCTACTAAGAAAATTATGTAAAAAAATATATTTTATTAAATAATATATCATTTGGACATTATATATATATGTGTTTTATTTCAATATTTTATAATATCATATTATAAATTAATTGTAATATATATATTTAAATTATAAATATATTTTTAATAATATATATTATGTAAATTACATTAAATTAATAAACTATATAAACTATATCAATACCAGCCACCCCAATCTTATTTTTAGTAATACATCTTTTGTAAATATATATATATATATATATATATAAGTTAGTATATCAATTTCAAATTAGATATATTAATACACCACTAATAAACTATATCAATACCAGCCACTCCAATCTCGGGATAACTATAGCAATTCTAACGGAGAGAAAACTCAAGAAGACTGTGATTATTACGAACAGATGGTATTAAGTTTCTCTCAGATTCTGTCGAGTGATACCGACTATGGGGAAAGACTGTTAGGCTATGGAACCGCCTGAAAGAACACATCTTGAGTCTATAGCCGAGAAGAACTAATATAGAACTGGGCAGTATCGCCGATACAATAAATCAGTAGGGGAAAGTATCCGATTACCGACCCCTCCTAATACCGACCCCCTCTCGTATCTCAGTAACTATAAGAGATATCAAAAAATTATATATAATAATATGAACTGTTAGTAATTTAATAATAAATATGAATAAGTATTTTGTTTTTAAAAATTTTAATCTTACAATTGTTATGTATACAAATATATAATATATATCAAATATATTTGATAACATTTAATATTCTGTTTTTACTTTTTAAATATTTGAATAATAACTTTTTTTAAATCATTGTAAATACTTTATTAATTAAAAGAAAACTTAATTTTGTGCATAATATTGTAGATCAATAAAATGTTTATAACTATTATAAAAATAATTTAATTTTAATAACTATTAACCAATATATCTTAATTATAGCAAACCATATGATTTTCCTATTACCGACCCACTAAATGACCCTAATAGGCCTACTGACCCCATGTGATTTATAATATCCAATAAAAATATATCCGCTTTTACTTTAAAATATATCGTAAGTTGTTTATGTATCATTTATATAGATTTGGGATTCATGAGTCCAGGTGATTATAAACATACTGATTAATAAATAAATATTAAATAATAATATACACTATTTTAATATAATTACTATAAAGTTTAAATTTAAATTTAATATTACTATTAAAATATAAATTCAATACAAAATAAATTGCGTGCATGTTATAATTAATTATATGTTTGTATATCTACTATTTTTATTGGATATTATAATACAACAATTATTTATACCACGATTATTTTACGGGGTCGGTAATAGGAGAATGGGGTCGGTATTATACATATGTATCCGATTACCTATAGGTATACCCCCTTGTTTATTCTTGTAAATATAATTATATCAACAAATTAAAATAGCCACATTATTCATTGCCATAATATTACCCTAATTACAAAATTTTAAATAAATATATTTAATATTAAATACGTTATTACAAATAATCATTTATGGGTCGGTAATCGGATACTTTACCCTATCGTAGATACAGTTGTATTTTTATTTGTATACGATTGCAAATACTTTTGTAATCATATATATTGGTCATAAATAGTATCTACGATACGTAGGAAATGTATCTATATCCTATCTATAGAAATTTATCTATATAAATATATCATTTTGACATTATATGTATTTTATATCAATATTTTATAATATCATATTATAAATTAATATTAATATAACTATAAATATATTTTTAATAATATATCTTTTGTAAATATATATATATATATATATATATATATAAATTAGTACATCAATTTCACATTAGATATATTAATACACCATTAATAAACTATACCAATACCAGCCACTCCAATCTCGGGATAACTATAGCTCTTCTAACGGAGAGAAAACTCAAGAAAACTGTGGTTATTACGAACAGATGGTATTAAGTTTCTCTCAGATTCTGTCGAGTGATACCGACTATGGGGAAATACTGTTAGGCTATGGATCCGCCAGAAAGAACACATATTGAGTCTATAGCCGAGAAGAACTAATATAGAACTGGGCAGTATCGACTTAAATTTGCTATACTTTCCCAAGTTATAGCCTCAGTCATATTGCATAAGTTAGCCCCCCCCCATATTTTTAGTAACATTCTTTAGAAAAAATGTGTATTAACGATAATATACTAGATTTAATATATATATATATATATATATATATATATATATACAATTTATTATAACACATTTCATGGGGGGGGGGGGCAAAACATACTTAGCCCCCCCCCCATACTTTTGAATATGAGTCCGATACCCCACCCCCCTGTTCCGACGCCCCTATATATATCTAGATGAAGAATATATTTCCGGAGATGAAGCTGATCTAGAAGAGATAGACGAACTCGACAATATAGATATTGATGAAGAAGATGATATTGGATTAGAAGAGATAGACGAACTCTACGATGTAGAGGACATTAATGATGGTGCTGAGAGTTATGAACTGCAAGAGGACACCTTGGCAGTAAACGAAATAGGTAAAACTGTACCTGACACGCCCACACCACGCCCACAACGAAATGATGAAGATGATGAGTCACCACAACCAAAACGGTCGCGTAGAAACGAGGAGGAACAAGGGGATCATGGTAACGTCATGTGACAATAAACGACCAGTAAGAAGTGTCACATAACTGTTAGGAGAGCTGATCAGCAATGCTGTTCACTATTTACTAATAAAACGGATAATATATATATATATATATAAGTTAGTATATCAATTTCACATTAGATATATTAATACACCATTAATAAACTATAGTTTATAAAACGGATAATATATATATATATAAGTTAGTACCCTTTCCACCCTAATCTCGGGATAACTATAGCTCTTCTAACGGAGAGAAAACTAAATAAGATTGTAATTAGAACTGTTAGGCTATGGACCCGCCAGAAAGTATACATCTTGAGTCTATAGCCGAGAAGAACTAATATAGAACTGGGCAGTATCGCCGATACAATAAATCAGTATCGAAGATAAATTTGTAAATGTGGCTATCGTAACTATAATATATATATATATATATATATATATATATATATTATAGTTAAAGATGTATTCTTTCTGGCGGGTCCATTGCCTAACAGTTCTAATTACATATATATCTAACAATATATATATATATATATATATAATTATATAAATATATATATTTATATATAATTATAAAAATATATAATTATATGTATTATTGATGTATTTTATAATATGTATAATATAAATACTATTCGTTTACTGATAGTCAATTGAATCAATTTCAACGATAATACTTGAAAATACAATACCTACGAGAATATTTAAAAATAACTGGTCTTAAAAATAGACCAATAAAAATATGAATCACACTTCAGAGTTAACATTTAAACATGTCAATCATTATTAACATCACGTGGCACATTCACTAAGTTACACTTGACTGACAAACGCATTCAAGAACTACTACCACGGAAGGTAGAACACAACTACATATGAATGTATAGTACATCACATAGATCTAGATAATGTTATCATCATAAGTTAATGTATTATAAAGCTAAGCACAGGGCTATACAACTGTTTCATACGCTCAACTCTATACATAAGTATAGTTGTATTACGCGATGGAAGGCTGATGATTCGACCCATGTACACTTATGTACTTTGAGTATTTAGGCTATAGTTATATACATAGAATAGTATACTATAAATAGAATAGTATATATACTATACTTATATAGTATTCTATATATAGTATACCTTATTAATATAGTATTAATGATATATTAACCAATATTTGGGAGGTACAATACTAATTACATTATCGATATAATAATGTTTAGATTATTAAAATAGAATGACTATAGTTATATATTATATAAACTATATATAGTTCTATATATATTGATGTTTTTGATTTTTAAATAACCTAATATTATATATGTATATATAACTATAGTTATGTTATATACATGAGCCTATAGGTCAAGTGAGTGGTAAGAGAGTTAGGTGTTGGTTGTTGCCTAGTGTTGTGAGTTAATAAAAAAACATGTTTAACAGATGTTTTAAACGCGTTTTAAACCGTTTTAAACAAAGAATACAAAAAGAAAAAAATCGAAAAAAACCAGATATATAAATTTATATATTATGCTCTCAAAGTTTTTAATTGTAAAATTAATGATTATTTAATAAATGTATAAACATATAATATTATTATAAATTAAAATTAGATGTATTTTATGTTTTGATATAATAAATAATATATATTATGTTTAATATTATATGAAAGTTCATACAGTTTTTTTATATATATTAAACATAATATATATTATTATACAATTTATTATATCAAAACATAAAATAAATCTAATTTTATTTTAATATTAAAAATAATTTATTTTAAAATAAATATAAAAGTTCCTATCGTTTTATAATATTAATTATATACAAATACAATGTATATTATACATAGATTGTGATACAATCTCCATGTCTATACAATTAAATAATACAAAAATACTCAGAGTTATATTGTAACAAAATATATATTATAATAATTATAATTGTCATACTAATGTATAGTATGACAATATGATTTAATGATGCTACTAATACAGATAATATATTATTCGAATTAATAATGATTATACATATAATATGTACTTACTTTATTATTATTTTATTATTTAACAACATATATGTTGTATATATACTTTATTTAAATAATTTTATTTTTTGTATAAGAAAAAAACGAATTAAAAACGAAAAAAACCGTTTAAAACAAGTTTTGAACAAGAATTAATAAAAAACGCATTTTTAACAACACTATTGGTGCCTAACACCCTTATAACCCAATATATATAAATTATAAATATATTTGTTATAATATATATTTTGTAAATATATATATAGGGGCGTCGGAATGATATTTGTTATGGGGGGCTATTTATTTCTATTTTATATTATATATCCTATTATTTATTAATATAATTACTAATTAATATCTTATTAATATAGTATACCTCTTTGGTCTATGTTAATATGCAATTAATAATATTTAATTTTTATAACAATACAATATTTAAGTAATTTATTATAATCGAAAATAAATATAAAAAATTATAAAGTATTATTATATAAATATAGATTTTCTAAAAGTTTGATCAATTCCATTATGCGGGGAAATATTTTTTGAATTTAAGAAGGTTGTTCCATCATGTATATGTTTGCCTCGTCTATGGTAGTAAAATATTGATTGATTTGAACATAGATAATTCGATATTTAATCTTACAATCGATAATTCTTTATACATTTTTTTATTTACATATGTTTAGTGTAGCAAAGAGAGAGAGAGAGAGAGAGAGAGATCTAAATGAATAGGATTAATAAGAAATAATAAATCTAAAATTAATTAATTAATCTAAAAAATAAACCTCTTTTTCATAAATTATATTATTTTTTAATAATGATTCCTTTAATTTATAATAATGTATAAATGATGTTTCCTTAGTAACACATTTGGTTTTAATTTTCATCATTATAGAATCAAACAACTCAGTATATTTTATTCTGTAAATATTAATGATACAGAATATTAACATATTAACTGATCATATCTAATCATATTATTATATTAACATAACATTACTAATTTTATATTATTTTATCTAGATAAGATACATAGTCTTTTTAATTTTCATTACTATTCATATCATACATATTTATAATAATTTATATTATATTTATTATTATCATTCTCAGAATTAGATATACTTAAAATTAAATTAGATATATTTAAAATAAAAATAAATTATTATAATATTTTATTATAAACATTTATTATAAGCTATTTTGTATTATATAATATGTTTTCTATATTATGTTTATACAATTAGTTAAGCTTGAATCAATATACAAAATTGTATATATAAAATATAAAACACTTTTGTTTCTATATCTTGAATGAATGTGTGCACATTATTTCTATCATTATTTTATTTAATTAGAATACTCTTTATATCATCAATCTTTAATCCTATATATATGTATAATCATGTATTCTTTAAAGTATATTTTTATAAATGTTACCTTCAATAGTATTTGTTGGTATGCTGAAAGATTTAAATATAATATCCAAGTTTTCGTAAAAAGTAGAAATGGTAATATTTTAACAGAGTACTCAGAAATAGTTGGAAAAAGATGGACAGCATAGTGAAAATAAATCTATAACTATACAATAAATCCAGATGAAAATATACTTAATAATAATCGAGGTGCAGGCGTAGAAGAGAACTTGCCGATTTTAAAATCGGAAATAGAACATTCAATACGACGTCTAAAAAAAGGAAAATCAACAGGTATAGATAATTATAAATGGCGGTTCACAAATTATAATAACAATGACTTTACTTTGCCAGAAAATATGGGATAAGAAAGAATGGGTACAAGCGTTAAATATTCCAATACAAAAAAAGGTGAACCAAGAAAGTTCAACAATTATAAAACAATTAGCCTGATATTACACCCAAGCAAGATTATGCTGAGAATTATTTTAAATCGACTCAATCCGATAGCAGAATATATCCTAGCTGAATAGAAAGCAGGTTTCAGAAAGAAAAATAGCACAATCGAAATGATATTAAACTGCAGAAGTATAGAAGAGAAATATATTGAAAATGGAAGATAATTATACCATGTATACTTCAAAAAGGCATTTGATCGAGTCTGGCACGGAGGATTATGGAAAGTAATGAGACACTTCAATATAGACGAAAATAAACATTAAGTACCGTTTTGGTTAACAACAAAATAAGGACATTCTGTATTCGGTCGGTAGAAATACGACAAGGATGCATTTTTTTCCAACACTCTTTAATATCTTCCTAGAAAATATCATGCAAGATAAGCTAGAAGACCTTTACAGCACAATAGTTGTTGGAGGATATGAACTATGAGAACTGAATCCGACGACATCGATTTGATGGCATGAGCAAACACAGATCTGCAAGAACTCACAAACAAACTCTGCAAGTGCTCATCATGATCAGCAACATATGGTAGGTAGGCTACGAGAAAATAAAATATTGGTCAACGAATTCAAGAATAATGAGATAGCTGACGTGATAACGATAACAATGAACGATGAACCTCTTGAAGTAGTAGATACATTCAAATACTAGGGTGCGACTTTAACGAAAGATGGAAAAAGTGAAATAGAGATTAATATAAGAATGGCGACAGCAACCTATGCGTTAGTTCGCTTAATCACTATATGGACAAGTTGAAACATATCACTACAGATAATAATAATACTATACAACTCACTTATGTTGTCTATACTATGTTATGGTTGCGAAACTTGGACACTAACAGAAAGTATGGAAAGAATAATTACTGCATTTGAGCATAAAGTCTATAAAAGAATCCTGGGGATTACCTACATAGAAAGATAAACAAATGATTATGTATACCAAATAATTGTTGAATGCCTATGTCAAGTTGAGCATCTCCTATCAAAAGTAAAGAGAAGGAAAATATCATATTTTGGTCGCACGATTCGTCATGGTAGTCTGAATAAAACTGTGATACAAAGTTGAGTTTTTGGTGAAAGAAGAAAAGGAAGATCCAGAAAAAACTGGATGGATAGCATAGTGGAAAGGGCGGGGTCAGAAATGGATCTTACCCAACTACTAAATGCTACATGGAACCTTGACGGATTGAATAGAAATTGTGTTGCAGCGATTCATATACCCCTATGATCAACCGGTTAAGGTACTTAGTAAATAAGTAAATCCAAGCTTTCAATATCAGAATTGAAATATTCATATACAAAATATTTGACTTATTCATATTTTTTAATAATAAATTTGCAATATATTTGTGGTCATTGGTAATATAATCTAATTATTTATATTCTTTTAGTGCATTGATTATACCACTATATTGATATAATGTTGTTTTGATAAATTATTTTCACAGTCCATCTTGTTGGGCACAATGTCTTAACTTTGTTATTATTAGTATTGTATATATTCCGGAATTGGAAGTTTGTTCATATAATAATCCCTAATCATGAACCACTCTCAAAGCTTTTCTTATATTTATATTATATTCTAATGAATATGCTATTATAATATAGATATTAGCTCCAAATTGTGTATAAAAAGCTAATATCTCTTAATTTAGAAATAGGCCAGTTAAGATGTTTAAGTACACAATTAAATTTGCTATACTTTCCCATGTTATAGCCTCAGTCATATTGCATAATTTAGCCTCCCCCCCATATTTTTAGTAAAATTCTTTAGTAAAAATTTGTATTAACAAAGATAATATACTAGATTTAATATATATATATATATATATATATATATATATATACAATTTATTATAACACATTTCATGGGGGGGGGGCAAAACATACTTAGCCCCCCCCCCCCATACTTTTGAATGGGGGGGGGGGAGTCCGATAACCCACGTGGGGTACCCTCCTGTTCCGAAGCCCCTATATATATCTAGATGAAGAATCTATTTCCGGAGATGAAGCTGATCTAGAAGAGATAGACGAACTCGACAATATAGATATTGATGAAGAAGATGATATTGGATTAGAAGAGATAGACGAACTCTACGATGTAGAGGACATTAATGATGGTGCTGAGAGTTATGAACTGCAAGAGGACACCTTGGCAGTAAACGAAATAGGTAACACTGTACCTGACACGCCCACACCACGCCCACAACGAAATGATGAAGATGATGAGTCACCACCCCCAAAACGGTCGCGTAGAAACGAGGAGGAACAAGGGGATCATGGTGACGTCATGTGACAATAAACGACCAGTTAGAAGTGTCACATAACTGTCATAATCGTATACGATACTGAGATATATATATATATTTGTATTTTTATTTGTATCTATTATAAAAATTACAAAATTATTTGTAATTGTATCTATAGATACATATCGTAGATACTATTTACGACTAATTTATTGTCATAAATAGTATCTACGATATGTATCTACTAAGAAAATTATGTAAAAAAATATATTTTATTAAATAATATATCATTTGGACATTATATATATGTGTTTTATTTAAATATTTTATTATATCATATTACAAATTAATTGTAATATATATATTTAAATTATAAATATATTTTTAATAATATATATTATGTAAATTACATTAAATTAATAAACTATATAAACTATATCAATACCAGCCACCCCAATCTTATTTTTAGTAATACATCTTTTGTAAATATATATATATATATATATATATAGATTAAGAAGATGATATTGGATTAGAAGAGATAGACGAACTCTACGATGTAGAGGACATTAATGCTGGTGATGAGAGTTATGAACTGCAAGAGGACACCTTGGCAGTAAACGAAATAGGCAACACTGTACCTGACACGCCCACACCACGCCCACAACGAAATGATGAAGATGATGAGTCACCACCCCCAAAACGGTCGCGTAGAAACGAGGAGGAACAAGGGGATCATGGTGATGTTATGTGACAATAAACGACCTGTAAGAAGTGTCACATAACTGTTAGAAGAGCTGAACAGCAATTCTGTTCACTATTTACTAATAAAACGGATAATATATATATATATAAGTTAGTATATCAATTTCACATTAGATATATTAAAACTCCACTAATAAACTATATCAATACCAGCCACTCCAATCTCGGGATAACTATAGCTCTTCTAACGGAGAGAAAACTCAAGAAGATTGTAATTAGAACTGTTAGGCTATGGACCCGCCAGAAAGAATACATCTTGAGTCTATAGCCGAGAAGAACTAATATAGAACGGGCAGTATCGCCGATACAATAAATCAGTATCGAAGATAAATTTGTAAATGTGGCGGATAAATTTGTAATGATAGCCACATTTACAAATTTATCAGTTCTATATTAGTTCTTCTCGGCTATAGACTCAAGATGTATTCTTTCTGGCGGGTCCATAGCCTAACAGTTCTAATTACATATATATCTAACAATATATATATATATATATATATATATATATATATAATTATATAAATATAGATAATTATAAAAATATATAATTATATGTATTATTGATGTATTTTATAATATGTATAATATAAATACTATTCGTTTACTGATAGTCAATTGAATCAATTTCAACGAAAATACTTGAAAATACAATACTTATAGGTATTGTAAGAGAATATTCTTATAAGAGAATACTTAAAAATAACTGGTTTTAAAATTGAAAAAATAGACCAAGAAAAATATGAATCACACCTCAGAGTTAACATTTAAACATGTCAATCATTATTAACATCACGTGGCACATTCACTAAGGGTTACACGTGACTGACAAATGCATTCAAGAACTACTACCACGGAAGATAGAACACAACTACATATGAATGTACATTCAATAGATCTAGATAATGTTATCATCATAAGTTAATGTATTATAAAGCTAAGTACAAGACTATACAACTGTTTCATACGCTCAACTCTATATATAAGTATAGTTGTATTACGCGACGGAAGTCTGATGATTCTACACATGTACAAATATGTACTTTTGAGTATTTAGGCTATAGTTATATACATAGACTAGTATACTATAAATAGAATAATATATAATATACTTATATAGTATTCTATATATATATATAGTATATATATAGTATATCATCATAGTATTAATGCTATATTAACCAATATTTGGGAGGTACAATACTAATTACATTATCGATATAATAATGTTTAAATTATTAAAATAGAATACCTATAGTTATATATTATATAAACTATATATATAGTTCTATACATAGAGGTTTTTGATTTTTAAATAACCTATATTATATATGTATATATAACTATAGTTATGTTATACACCTATGGGTGTCTATAGTCTATAAGTCTATAGGCCGGTGTTATAACATTCGATATTTACATGTCGAGACAATTATAATTATTATAAACTCGCTTATCACCTATATATAGGTTTAGTAAATATATTGTATTAATTCAATACAATTCGTATTTATAGACATATATGTTTTAGTATAATATACAAATATAAATGTTTAAATAATACAATTTTGGATCACGTATACGTGTATATATAATTAATTATATTGAATTACTTGTATACACAATTAAAATAATATGTATATATATATATTTAATAACTTATATATATAATATTGTTTTCAAATATCATACGATGTTAAACTAAATTAAAATTAATCCTATAGGCTTATAAGTACTTTACAATTATAATTTATGGTATACCACACCCAACATAACTACCATTAACTACCATTAACCCACATACATACATACATACACACCTTCACACTCTCACACTCTCTCTCTCACGCATACACACACATACACATATAATCAGTAGAATATCCTCTTTAAATGTATTATTAATGCTATAACGTATACTCCTCTCTCTATGAATTCCTTCACCACGGACTATGTTGTGTATGTTTCGATGTATCGTCATCTCAACTTTCACGTAAGTATAACTTGACAGCTTCGTCTGGTATTCCATCAGCCTCGTTATCGATTCATTGTTCTCCTATTGTTAGTGATGCTTACGTGCTGGATACGCGTAGACAATAGAGCTATTGTTACGAAGGTGGACAGCACACTCCTCCTCGCAAGTAAAGTGTGACTTCGTTCTATAGGAGTGAAGAAGTTGTGGCTTATTACTAATATAGATAATGTTAATAATTAAAATATATAGTTTTGTATTTATAAATTATATATATAAATATTTGTGTGTGTGTGTGCGTGTGAGAGTGTAGGTGTGTGTGTGGGTGGGTGGGTGTGTTTGTAAAACTCACATTCCCAAATACCATATACGGTAATCCCTATCTAGAAGTGTGGTGACCTACTTTAAGCGTAGTATACTAAAACATTAGTCATACCTTACGAGTGTAAACGCTTATTTGTACAATATATTACGTAATCACACATCGGTTATGTAACATATCGGTAGTGACGTCACATTTAGTAATGACTCATTAGTATAAGATGTGTTCATGTTATAAAAACTAAACTATAGTTAACAATATATAGTTATAATGCATACTAATATTATAGTTACCTACTCCATTTATAAAACTACTATACTACTTCACCTTATGTATTTTTAATAAATATCATTTATCTACTTATTGTATTATATAATTAGATACATCAGGGAACAACATTCATGATGTATTTTATATTTTATATATCAAATAAATATAGTTATTAATTCACAATAAATAGTCACTTCTTGTAAATTACATACACCTATACTTTTATGTATCGAATTAATGATTAATGAACTGTACAGGATATATACTTTAAACGCTCATATTCATATATTTTGTTATCTATATTTCTGATAAGGCAGTTTTGACCTATATGTGTATATTCATACACTTTCATAATCAGCATCATCATCATATATATATATATATATATATATATATATATATATATATATATATATATATATATATATATATATATATATTAATATATATAATTATATATCATATATATTTGATGATATTATCAAAAACATCATTATCATCATTTTCATCATCATCAACAACATAATCATCATCATAATCATCACCATCACCATCATCATCACCATCATCATCATCATCATCATCATCATCACCATCATCATACTTATAGTTAATGAATACATACTATACAAATAAATATGTATATTACACAAAATTTAAACTGTTAGGTAATAATGTATATTGTTTGATACATTTTATTGTATTATATATATAATTATATGACAACATATACTATAATTAACACATACAACAATAAAACTAACATCACCAAACATCATATCTTCAGCATCATCATCTTCATATGAAGATATTAACATGATAATACATCTTAATATTAACATATCATCCCAGTCTTCTATTCGATATGATATCGTTCCTTATAATATATTATTAGAATGTATAAACAATGTGTTATATACGATGTTTATATAAATATATATTACATTATATAAGTTTAGTAATTCAATTTGTATTTGTTTATATTTGTAAAAAAGAAATCGTATCTCATATATTTTGTATAAAATTAAATTTTTCATTTTTAATTTGTATTTAATTTTGAATTTTCTATAAGTTGCGTACTACTTGTATATACAATAGTACCAATAGTACCAATATATACTTTTATACAACATTAACTATTCTAAATATATATTCTATGTTTTCAATTTTGAATAGAAAAGGCATGATAACAGAAAAATGTATAACATTTTATTTACTTATGAGTAAATAAATATTAGATTACAATTTATTGAAATATTGGTAAATTACAAATTAATATTACAAGTAGTCATGTTATATGTACATATATGTATTATACTCTATACTTTATGTATACATTCAAAGGGACCAAAGAAATATGTCTGATGTATCGAATTATCCCTACATATATTTAATGGCATTTGGTAAAAGTCTGAATTAGTGGGGATTCTGAAATATCTAGAGTTGACTGTATATATATATATATATATATATATATATATATATATATATATATATATATATATATATATTACAGTGAGGGCGAGGTTGCCCGGTTGAGAATGTTGAATATTATTAGTTACATTATTTATATATGACATTATACTCGAGTATATATTTATATACCTTACCAGGTCGAGCTTGTTCCTTATTTTCTTGTTCCTTACGTGTGTATATTATTTCATAGGACCCTCGAGATCGTTATCCGTGTAGGGAGTTGCACAGCAGTAGGTTTCACAGTAGTACCTACTTCGTTTCTACTTCTCCAGAAATGATCGGAGAATCTCAGACGCTGTTCGAGTATTGTATCAGTTACTCTCAGAATAAATACAATAAGTTAACTCATTCATCATTATCATCATCACCAGCATCCTCATCATCATCATTATCACAATCATATTATACTTTATAATTAGATGAGAACCATGTTGCTCAATATATTTGATACCCTTACGGTGCGAGCTGGGAGAGAGATTACGGTGGTTCCAATACTATGGAGTTTACGGAACGTTTTTGTCTGATGTCCAGCAACATATTTTCAGTTATATAGTGTGAGAGTTGAGCATAAACCGTTTTTCAAGAATGTTAGTAAGTTGAGGTAGTTACTAGGGGAAAGTAACCTAATACGGACACTTTAACAATAAATGGTCTTAACATTTTATGACTCATTATTTTTATTCAAAAATTACAATACATTAATATTATATGATTATAGATATTATTGTGATTTTACAATTTTATTTAATCTTTTAATTCCATAGATAACGGGGGTGTCCGTATTCGGTACCCATGTCCGAATACGGACACCCCGTGTTATAATACGGACCACCTATATACCACTAAATAAACTATATATATTATTTATGAATTAATCAGACAAATTACAATTACGTTAATTAAAATTAATTTTATAGAAATATATTGTAATTTAATTAGTTAATAATTTATTTATTTTATTATTTTTTAATTAATAATACAATTTAAGTATGTAAATAATAATTTTTTATAACTAGCTTTATTGGTGGTATTAATATCATAACGCACGCGACTTTTATGCAAATCAGAATTGTTAATACGCTGCGCGCTGATTGGTTATAGGGTGTCTGTATTAAGACATTTAGAGTGTCCGTATTAAGAATTTATATGACCTCTAAATATATGCTTATAACTTAATGAATATTTGATACAAAATATAGAAATTAAAAAAACAATTTTTAGAATGCTTTAGTTTTTAATAATATAGTGTTATATTTTATGGATACATTTGTATAATCTTGAGAAGCTTTTAAGTTGAAATTTTTTTTCATAAATTTAAAAACGTAATAAAAAAATCAGTTTTTTATTATATTAGCAATATTTAGTATAATTCAAAAATAAAAATTACTTTTTTAGACTATTTTTATAATTATGAATATTTTATTCATTAAATATTTTTTTGTAGGATTTATGGTTTCTGAGATACTGAGAGTGTCCGTATTCGGGAACTGTCCGTATTAGGTTACTTTCCCCTATAGATATATATATATAGGTTTGTAATTTGATAATTTGAGAAGCGCTATGCTTATCTAGTCGTCTATCTGTTTCACTTCCCTAAAGAATAATTATGAGGAGAACATTATAGTAAAAGTAAAATAAAAAAATAAATGTTTAAAGTTCGTAAAAAGAAATATATATGTATATATAATAATACACAAAATATATGTATACAAATATATATATATATATATATATATATAATATATTATATATATACAAATATAAGTACAAAAGATAAAATTATAAATAACATTTATTTATATAGTAACCTATTAGAATATTCTAATTATATAATACACTTTTAAAAATCGGAGATATTAAATTATTAAAATTATATCCAGAGTAGCCAACAGTAATTTAAAATAATGAGGATATATGGTGTAACAACTTCAAGTATATTGGTTCGTCAGTTACAATTCCGTAGGTTTCCTATTTGTGCTAATAATAAGAACACTGGTAATACCTTCATCTCACTACAAGTATATCTCTTCCCCCGACACATTCTACACCCACACTAAACATCAGCCTATCCGTCGCACACACAAAAACACAATATCAAATAGTTCATATTTTATGGTGTATATTTCTATAAATTTATATAAATTTAATTTGATATTAACTTTATTTACTTTGAATTTATCATCACCCGTAGTGCCCTCGAGGTTTTAATATCTATTTTTCTTCGCAATACATATATCAGGTCACAACACAAGTATCATATATTCGTACTAATTATTCTTTTTATTAGAACTTTATAGATACCTAACACTTCATAAATATCCCTGATATGTGATAATACATGTATTATGCGCACGCGCATACTAATCACATAGCACATACGACGGTCAAGGTCACACCCTATTCGGTACGATATTCGTTTTTAAATTAAAGAATTCACATATTAAGCTATAGCTACTAGTATAGCTACTAGAATAGCTATTCTCCAATGAGAGTGGGGGGTATCGATAAGGGAGAACAATGGACATGTCATCATACACTCTCCCCGACAAGATAGAATATTTAGACAAGGAGTCGCTTTCATCCGGAAGAAACAGTTAGAAGAGAAGATAGTGAACTATAAAGCTATACCAAGTAGGTTACTAAAGGTGACTATTGAGTGGGAATCCGATAGAGTCACATACTTTATAGTATATGCATCAGACTCCAGTTACGATGAAATATTTGTAGAAGACTTTTTCGGCACACAACAAGATGAGATGAACCTCCTACCACCAACTGATAAAATAGTACTGTTTAAGAGATGTCAATGCATCAGTAGGAAACACTGTGCATGATAACTGGTCTGACGTAGAATAACATTATGCTGTGATAATTAACAACACAAGGGGGCTTAAACTGCTTCAATGTTATGCTATAAATGATCTATTCATAGAAAATTTAATTTTCAAGCATAAAGAAAAGAGAAGATATACATGGATTTCATCGGATCGTACAGAAAAACAAATAGATTACATAATAATGTCAAGTAAATTAAAGTTAACCTTCAAAAACTGCTGGTTATATCACTCAGCTGAGATTGGATCAGACAACTCAATAGTGAATGCAAACACTGATGAAAAAAATTCAAAAAAGTTTAAACACACTAAAAAAAGACCTCCAAGACGTTATGATAATGACAAAATGCAAAAGCAAAATGGAGAGATACCAAAGAAATTTGCAGCAGTAATCAAATAACGGTTAGCTACATTATTAGATAATGACGATGATGACACTGCGATTCCAGACGATCTTTACAATAAATTAAAAAATATTGTACATACTACTGCTGAACACAAAATTGGATATAAATAATTTAATGAAGTTCCCGGAGTATCAAACGAAGTAAAAGAGCTATGTGCTAGACGTAGAAAATCTAAATTGCTTCTATTAAATAATCCAAATAAGTTGAGCACATACATATTTACAGATCATTAAACAAGAGAGTAAAACTAGCTGTCAAGAAAGAAAAGAGTGATAAAATATCAGAAATGGAAGAAAACTTCAGCAATAATAATAGCCACAAATTATTTAAACAATTCAGAGAATTAGAAGGAAATATGTATACACACCTGTATTTTCTGTGATATACTCTCAAAGGTAGCTAATAATGAAGAAACAAGATATTTTATATATATGAAAATTACACTTTGAGAAACACCTCAACAAACATTTTCCACATTATATTATACTCTACAAAGCCCTCATTATCCCAATAGCTATATACAGGTCATAGACATGGACAATGAGGCAAAAAGAGCTCAATTATCTGCTGGTTTTCGAAATTAAGTGTTTAAGAGCTATCCTGCGAGTTACAAGGAGTAACATACTCTGTAATATAGCGATTCGAAAATCACTGATGGTAGTTGAAACCATGGATGAGGTAATCGTGAAAAGACAACTCCGTTGAGTCGTTCATGTAGCAAGATAATGTAGCCGAGATATTATTAATGATAGCTACAAGTTAAACTTCACAAATCAAAGACCAAGAGGACGTCCATTAAATAGATGGTCGGTGGGCATTAGAGAGAATAGTGATGTTCCACTTCTGACCTTGGAAAGTAGGGTAGCAGATCGAGAGGTCTACAAAAAGCAAGTGACATTTGTTCTGCAAGGGAACGCCACATCCTACGAAACTAAGTCAAGACACTATAGTAGAGAAAACACACCGAATACGTACACTGTACGTCGTACAATGTCGGAATATGGACAGTACCCGAATACGGACACTCTCCGTAATTCAGAAACCATTAATTAATAAAATATTCATAATTATATGAATAGTCTAAAAAAGTCTTTTTATTTTTTATTATTCCAAATATTGCTGATATATCCAATAAACTGTTTTTTTATTACGTTTTTTAATTTATGAAAAAAAGTTCAACTTAAAACCTACTCAAGAATATACAATTAAAATTACATATATAATTTATATATTTGTTATCAAATATTCATTAAGTTATAAGAAAATATATCTAGAGGTCATATAAGTACCTAATATAGACACTATAGATGTCTTAATACGGACAGTGTCCGTCGGACACCCTATAACCAATCAGCGCGCAACGTATGAACTATTCTGATTTTCATAAAAATCGTGTGCGTTATAATATTAATACCACCAATAAAGATAAATCTAACATTTTTATTTTTTAGATACATAATTTGTATTATTAATTAATAAAATAATAAAAATTAATAAATTAATTACTAATTAAATTAGAATAAATTATTCACAAAATTAATTATAAATAATGTAATTTTAATTTGTCTGATTGATTCATCTATAATATATAGTTTATCTAGTGGTATATAGGGTGTCAGTATTATTCGGACATGGGTACCGAATACGGACACCCACGTTATATATGGAATTAAATGATTAAATAAAATTTTAAAATCACAATAATATCTATAATCATATAATATTGATAAATTTTAATTTTTGAATACAAATAATGAGTCATAAAATGTTAAGACCCCTATATAAGACCGTTGACCTAGTGACTATAATGTAATTATATGTGCGCAATTAACATCAGAACCATTGTATTGTTAACCTCATTACTAACATAGACAATAACGAATACGGTTGATACGCACTAGAGGCACCAATTATCCATGACAAATATTTTATTCGGATTAGATCAATTAGTTCACACATTCTCTGAAAGCAACATTCGACATATCATACTAAATTTCTGATGGAATAAATTATGCCCGAGCATTAATTTGATACATACTTATAATTATGATTCATAGTTTATGAATTAAATATGAATTCATATAATGAAAGTATATTTATAAATATAAATTGGAATATTTAAATAGTAGAAGCTCAAGTATTTCAAATTTGACATTATAAAGAAAATAATAAAATAAATAAAAAATAAAAAATTACCATTCCCGAGTAATATTTAAAATAAATTAAAGCGAATAGAATATAATAAATATAATTAAGTATATAAACATTAACTTAAAATATGTAAATTATATATATATATATATATATAGATATATTATATTTTATGTTATATTATATCTTACATATATTTTATATAATTTTTCCATCTATGGAAACAAAATATAAGATATAAAATATAAAATATAACATAAAAAGTAAATATAAAAATAAAACATGACTAAAACTAGCAAGACTTGCATTAAAAGCAAGAATAACATAAAGAGAAACACGAGAAATATAAATGTAAATTTTTACAGCCGTTTTCTCAGAATGTTAATTTTATGAATATTTATTTACTATAAAGGCCGGAACTTTTTTTCTATTCAATAACAATTTCTATAATTTTAAGTATATTTAGAAAACATTAAATTGTATAATATTAGCGTTTTAAAAAAATATAATCTAATAGTTAAATTTATTTCTATTTTTCTTCATTTTTTTTCATTTTTATAATTGAATTACTACTACAATAAACCAAATCTATACAAATAATTGTAATTAAGATAGAATAATAATTATTATTACAATTGCGAAAAAAGTATGCACAAATATTTAAAATATTTCAAGTTGGATAGTTTTAAAAACTAGTCGTTTTCCTATCTAGTTACATGTAAGCCCGCGAACCTAGTGATTAACCTTAGATTCATGTAGTAAATTCAATACTTCAACAACAAAAGTTGATTTTACACAGTGTCCTACCTACCAACAGTACATTATTAGATAATATACATCACATTTTTGTATATAATATTGTTAAAATATTAAATATTATCTTAAAATGATATATAAATTATGATTTCATGTAAAATATAACTATAAATACACACTTTTAAAATTATATAATTTAAATAAATTATTATAATAATTTAAAAAAAAAGTAATTAAATTTAATAATAGTCATAATGTAATGAACATAAGAAAATGTTAAAACCTATAATAAACAATATTAATACACATTTAAATAACCAATATTCATAATTAGCTATTTATTTATAATAACATAATGTGATAAGTTATTGTCTGAATATATATTGTATACATTTTAATAATTATATTGTAAATATTTATAATGACTTTACTCAGAATAATTATGTTGACTAATTTAACTCATTCAAAAAGCACCAAGTCCTTTAATAATGATTTGAAATTTTCAGATATTTAGAATATATATAACTACATAATATTTGCATTTAAAAAATTTAATAATGATTAAATTTTAAATATTCATAATATTCTCTTTTATTTTCAAAATAATAATAATTTACTTGTTAATTTTATATTAATTATTGTCTTTTATATTCTATAAAAATGTAATTGTTATAGATCTATATAATACCTCCATTATTATGTTAAATATTATATTTAATAAATATATTTAAAAAAAGGTAATAAACTTTAGTATACCACTATTTTTCTATTAAATACATGTACAAATCTATTTATATAACATATATGTTTTATGACCTATAGGTCGCATCTATCCTTAAAATATTATTCAGGGATTTTAATAAAACCATACATTAATATATATATATATATATATATATATATATATATTATATAAATATATATATATATATATATATATATATATATATATATATATTTACTAGATAATATTAAATGATATACAATAATATAATTATTAAAATTTTGTTTAAATTTAAAGTTATAAAATATTATTATATGCATTTATAATATTGATAATAGTTTCATAAAGGGGTATCCCACTACACGTATTTCCGACAACTTGTCAACAATATTGTAACTTTAAAACGATTTTCTATTAAGTTAGTTATCACACTACAAATGTAGTGTGATACCCCCTTAATTTCCGTCCACTTGCCCGACATATAGTAACTTTATATGGGGTATCCTATTATAACGTGATAGAAAATGATTTTAAAGTTACAATATTTCTGGCAAGTTGATGGAAATACTTGTACTGGGATACCCCCATGAAATGTTTACAACTAACGAGCTACATTAATAAGTGACAGATGTTACAATTCTATATCCGCAGCACTGATATGTTGTCTGGTATGTTCTCTATATGAAGGCTATTCTCTCGCGGGTTGGTTTAATGTTCAGACAATCTTTAGTAGCTTTTCATGCCGGATCAGATCGTCGCACTTGGTGCAAGTGATTTGATCAGGGCTAGTTGGTTGCTAATCTAGCAGTATACTGTGTAAGGCATATATGCCAGTATATGACAGTATACTGTATGGGCGTGGGTACACTTTAATAACGGTTAAATAAATAGTAATATTATATAAATGTGACTATTAATAAAAATATGTATTATATAAAGTTAAAATAATCAAGAAGATATATGCGTGTTAAATAATAGTTTATTAGAAATAATCATATGCTATATGTATATATATATATATAAATATATATATATATATATATATATATATATATATATATATATATATATGTGTGTGTGTGTGTATGTATGTGTGTGGGTGGGTATATGTATGTATATGTGTAATCAAATACATACGTGTGTATGTGTATGGGTGTGATTGAAATATATAAATTGTCATGAACATAACATTGCATATAAATATTATACATAATATACATACTTATACCTATTATATATAATATAATATACACTATATATAGTTTACTATCACATTAACAATATATTTGAAAGATAGTTTATATATCGATATTATTATATCAGTAATCTAAGCGTATTAGTTATAAGGTGTGTGGGAAGTGTGGGAATAAGTAATTAATGAAGAATAACTATTAGAGGAAAGCGAGAGTAGGTGTATGTAGGTGTATGTGTGTATGTTTGTGTGTGCGTATGTGTATGTATGTGTATGTGTGTATGTGTATATATGCATGTTTGTGTGTGCGACGAACACCTGGCGTGTGTGTATACATGTGTGTAGGTATGTGTATGTGTTTGTATGTGTGTTTGTGTGTGCGTATGTGTATGTATGTGTATGTGTATGTGTATGTATGTATGTGCATTAATGTAATGTTATTCTTGTATTACTTATATGTATAAGGTTTTTGAATATTTATATACTTATATATATATATATATCTTTATATTAGATTATATTTAAACTAATAATCATATGCACACACATAATAACTAACTGCACTTAATAATCGCTGAATATAACTTCCGTTAAGGTCTCCATCGAGGTTTAGCAGATTTTCTTATTACCTTTTTCATCGTCTTTTCATATGACTAAGTTCAGAGGTCATATTATGCTTAGTCCAGAAAACAAGCTACAGTTACCGGAATTAATTACTGATTACATAAATACCTATAGGTACTACCTACTATACTACTACCAATAGAACCTATTTACACTGACGAGTATTATCGATATGCTAATAGATGTATTCGTAATATTAATCTATCGTGTAATCATTACATATTATACATATAATTAATACAACTAAACTATGATATATGTATTTTCTGTACAATATTTCAATACAACAACATTAAATTTATGTAAATAATAAATTTTAAAATAAAAAATATTTAGAAAACAAAACAATAACAAAACAATAATTTATATTGTATCCCTTAGAATCTAAATTAGGTATATAATTAATTTATTTAAAAACTTCGCATAGTTTATTATTACAATGAATATATAGAATAACATAGGGGTTATTTAACAAATGTGGTTATAGCGTAGTGTTATTTAATACAAAGTGCTTCCATTAGAGGTCACTGAAACAGTACAGTTATAAAGTACAATAATAGCTATTATATACTATAGTATGCCTCATTATTTGTTATAAACTTGTCTTTTTAATTAATTCACATTTCTACTACTTTCTTCGTCATATTCTCTATTTCATGTGTATTACATTAATACTATTCATCATACCGACTGAAAATGTTTGGAATAATATATCCTAAATAGATAATACATAGTTACATATCCACTCATGAAAGCCTTCATTCTAATATATGAAAATCCACCTGGTTATATACTTTTACCATTATTATTTTCTCTCTCTTTGTATATATATATATATATATATATATATATATACATATATATCTTAACTATCTATGTTCTGCATTCTAATAATACGGCATACTTCATCCGATGTATTACGTAACTGGAGTAAAGGCGCGGCTGCCAACTAAGGTATACCTTATTAGGGTACACTAATAAGGTACTTAAGGTATTATTTACTCGATATTATGCAGTAAATGAATATATATTATCGGTCCATTGTCTTTTTGGTAGATGTATTTTCCTTCTGCCTTCTACTATTATTTGTAGAATACTTTTTACTAAATATTACTATATTGAATGATAGCTATATGCAATTTTAATTGCTAATATTAGCGGTTCGTATCTTACTATATCATATCACCTTATAAGGAGATGTGATTTTGTCTGATTTATAATATTGTTATATACAGTGAAAGCCGCTTACATCGACATGGTTGTGTAAGCTCCAAAAATGTCGATATAGGCGTATTGTCGATATGAGCGATATGGGCGTATTTCTAATGATATATAACCCATTAGTTTATTTATAATTAATTGTATGTAATAATATAATATATGCATATAATATAATAACAAAAAATGTTTAATTATATGTTTATTAAATAATATTAATATTATTAATATTTACTAACTAATTGTTTACACACCCATCTCAATTCAATCAAAGAATATATTAAAAATTATTACTTAAATGTATATAGTATATTATAGTATAGTAGAGTATATAATATATAGTATAGTATACTATCCCTATATATATATATATATATATATATAGTAACTATATATAGTCAGTGATATGCAGGATCGCGATAATTGATCGGCGATCCTTGATCGGCTTATTTGATTCACGATCTTTATATTTATAAGAATATTTGTCTATTTTATTATGTATGTTTTTGATAGTTTTTGTTATATAGTTATATAGTTATATCTTATTTTTAAATATGTGCATGTATGTATATATGCATACTATAGTATACTATTATTGTACATATTCGAAATACAATGATGTATAATAGATAGTATGATGATATTTAGACATATTGTATAATAATGAATTATTTTATTAAATATAACATAGGATATAGAAAAAATAAAAAAACCTAATGGAAACTAATGACGTAACAATTCATGATGCGACATGTTAGCAAGTTACGCCCATACCTTTGATACTATTGATATTATGACCAAAATCTACTCTAAGAATTGTTAATTACAATTGAGCTCATACCTTCATATGGTGATGCAATGCACCACCGATTGTACTCGATAAAGAGAGTTGATCCATGCAATGTATTTGTATATAATATAATAGTGTATAGTATTACCGTACCATATTGTACTTTAATACAATATATTTAACTATATATAGTATTACTTATAATGGATAACATGATATTGAGATATAAATTGAATATAAATATATACCTACACAATGAGTCATAGGTGTTAGTACGTAATAGTGACGCCAGTAATTAAGGGTACTATACACTACTGACACAATAATATATGACTATAGTCATCCGTATACGGATTATAGGTTCATTGGTAGGTTCATTTTCATTATAGGTTCATACCTATAGTTCATTGTTACTTTCCTACTGTTTACTTATGTTAATGTTTTGATATTTGTATATGATAAAAACTATGTATCAACAACTGAGTACAAACTGTATATCTCTTGGGTACTTTAGTATTATAAAACTATAATATTATAATTAATTGTATTTAACATAAATAGAATATAGTATTAATACTGATTTACAAGTAGTGTATAATATACAATATGCTATATGTTTATATAATATGATATAATATATTATAGCATATTATATTATATATAATACATATTTGTAGGCGTATCTAAATATTGACCAATTACGTAAGATATTAAAGATACAATTATTTATAGATATACTGACGATATTGAGTAGTATACCCCTATAGGGGAATAGCAATGAATACTATGGGAATACTTTTCATACAAATTACAATTTGTAAATAATTTGTTTTATAATCAAATTTGTCGATATAAGTGGATTCAATTCCAAATATTACCTTATAAATATGTCGATAATGCCGAATTATCGATATAAGCGGATTGTCGATGTACGCGGATTAATGTACATGTAAATAGGTGTAAATCCAACAAAAATATCTCGAAATGTCGATGTAGCCGAATTATCGATGTACGTGGCTGTCGAAGTAAGCGGCTTTCATTGTATATTGTTTTTTATACAAATATAGTTATCTTCCAATGGTGAAACATTTGTTTACGTAATATTAGTTGCGTTTTAGATTCAAAATATGTCAACTTAAGTTGAAGAATTGTTCAATGCTTATTTTACTAATGTCATGCAATGACACGCATTCACTCAGTAGTATTCTATGTAAAACACATTGACGTATTGTTAACATAGTAGTTGGAGAGAACTAGTAAGTTTTACAGATTGAATTTTAGTTTGAAATCGAGTTCCATATTTCTCCAACTAAACTATCGTTTTACCATAGCCGATGTTGATATAGCTATTCGAATAACGATTTACTTCGTATTCTCCATTATTAAGTAATATTATATCTAGTTATTTGAAACTATTGATTCTGTATGGAGTCTTACCATATATAGTGATAGTGGTTGTGTCATTGATTTGTTGTAATGATAATGTATGATGATGTTAACTTTTGCATGGCTTATATCCATCCCTAGTGTTCATATAATGAACATATCGGGCATCATCGTTTTTGTGTGAGCCTGTTAGTAAATCTATATGGTCAGAAAATATAATATTAAACATTTATTCCATGGAATATTCGATGCATCTATTTCTATGGGCTATAAATTAATACAGATTTATGCGTAATTAATTCTAAGAAATGTTCAATATATGCAAAAGGCTGATAATATGCATTATTATCGTACTCTAACCATTGTTATATAATCATATATGTAGGTATATCTAAAATTAAGTATGTGTAATATATGTATAGTTAGGTTATTAAATAGACCATAGCTAAATACGCACACTTAACTTAATGATAATTATCATACTGGTTAGATATTGGATTATTCTGAAAGAGTAAATAATTGTACATAGTTATATACTCTATAAAATGATTTTTTAAATCGATGAAAAATACCAGAATAGTAATAACTATTCTAAGTATTGAGATCTGTATTCTTAATCATAAATAATTAATTATGGATGTATTCCATATTGATTATGTTATACTTAAAATGCATCTATAAGTATTTTATAATATTAATCTCAGATAGTATTTCTAGAATGATATATATATATAATTAGTAGATGAGATTTCTGATGTAATGTAAACAGTTAGAATACTTTATATATATAAATACTTTTTAATATCTGAATACATGTGAAACAAAATTATCATATTATTAATATCATAATACATAATTTTAAGTATTAAATATTACATTGACAAATATTGTCAAAAAATTCCAAGAAATGTATGCTATAAATTTTCGAATCTAGTATATTACTTTATTTGTTATTAACAATATATTATTTAAATAATATTATTTTATCAGTTGTAATTGAGTTTATTTATATTTTATAGTAACCACTTTATGAAAGTAAACCCAATAATAATTGATTATGTATATTAGTAAACAGGAAAACTGGGACTCATAATTATTTATGAAACCACGACTTATTGTCTTATATACCTGGGATTTTCTGGATATCTAGCTGAATCTAGTCGAAAGAGATTTAGTCTAAAGTGTCATGTCACGAAATTGGTGCAACGCTCATTATTTTGAATCAGATTTATCTGTTATTGTTCCATGAATTTGGAATGTATTACCATATGATATTCGTTGTGGTGTCGTCAATTAAATAACTATAGTTATTTAATTGACGACACCATTACATTTGATAAAACAAATATTATTCAAGCAATTTCGATCTACTCGAATTTGTATGAAATTGTCTACTCCTATATATAATACAAAATTCTATTTGAACCCGGCATTTTTAAATTTCGATACATTATAAATGTATTAATACCTACATTTATAATAATCTTACTCCATCATATTATTTGGCCATTTTAAATTTAACTATTCTTTTTGTAAATCGATGTTCATATATCATCGAGTAACGATCAACATATTGAATCTCTATCCTCTATTGCTACATCTTCTAATTAATCGACTTAATCTACTTAATCAACGTACCCCTGTATCACCGACAATATCACATAGCATTTCGTTTCTTGCTAAATTACTATAGTAATCGCTATAGAGATTATAATATCTTCCCTCCTTTACTTTTCCCAATTATTTTCCTTATTTCGTGTAAAAAGTTGCTCAACAGAAATCAACAGCTCATCATTTGGTAATACAACAGAAATCAATAGCTCGGATTTAAAGGGTTAAGGACCACCTTCGTTAACTCCCCATTTCCTCCTAAATATCGGCACATAAAATACATAATTATATAAATTCATTCAATGTATACATTCAACACTCTCAGTCCACATATCGTTAACAAAATGTCATGTAATTCATTCTCTCTATTTATCGAATTATTAATTCACACTAAATTAAATTCCTTTCATTAAATCTTTTTATGTTATTATTTTTACTATTAATATTTAAATATGATATTTTTATTTTTATATTCTCTTAACATCACATTTCTTTAAAATCATCTTTCAATTCGGTAATATTATATATCGTAAATAGGTGTATTCTTATATTCCATATTATTTAAATTCGTACACAATTTGTTCGGTAATTTTACAGAATTTCATTTCCATTTAAACTCAACTATAGTTGAGTATATTACCCAGTATACTGGGTAACAGTCATATATAGCTAATACCTATATTTTAAAAAATATCCCCTATAACTATAAACTTAAATATACAAACCTTCCACCTTCAACTGGTCACTATTATCTTTTATATTCCTTTATTCCGACTTTATAAAATATAAACTATATAAGATAAAATATAATACCTCCTTATTAATTATCATCTATATCCTTATTATCTAACACTACTTCTTATTATAAGGATGTGAGTTAACGTTAGATAATTCTCTCATTTATATCCTTATAATGACTCATCCTTCTTCTAGTATTAGTGTTCCGACTCATGATTTTAATAACAACACCCAACTTCATTAATAATTAGTATAATATTCATTAGTTAAGAGCCACAATGGAAGAGGATTTAGAAGTAAGATAAATTAGATATCATTTATAGTTATAATAATTAAATATGCGATTTAAATGCATTCGGAACAATATGCTAATATTTTTATATAAAATCGCGATTTATACTTGATGAAATTATCATATATTCTATTCCATTACATTATGTTATACATTATTCTGTTATATTCAATAATGTGTATCATATATAATATTATTAATTTCTATTTTATTATATTTAATCTCCAAATAATAGTTATCTATAAATAAATGATACACCATTATAGATGCAACCTTTACTAGTATACTGTTTTATGTTTGTGTGTATGTTCGCGCGCATGCGTATGTTTTTTTGTAAAGTAATGTATGTATTATAATACGTAATTATTATAATCGATATAAAAATAAATTATTTTAGTATTATATAAAAAATATGGTACTTAATTTAACATTTAATTATGAATATTATAGGATGAATTAATTAGTAAATAACATGATATATTAGTTATAAAACATATATTTGTGTAATATTAATATATATTTATATATAAGCTTCGGCTTTAATGGAAGTCATATTTATATTATGATGTCACATATATATGTATATAAATATAAATATAAATATAAATATATATATATATATATATATATATAGTTATTTATAATATATAAATGATACAGTTAATAATCACGAATTTATATACATATACACATACTGTCCAAGAATAAGTTTATAAATTAAAGTTTAAAACACTGTAATGGAAATATATATATATATATATATATATATATATATATATATATATATACATAATTATAACACTATATTGTGAAATTATAAATAAGTATAAATGAATATATGTGTATGACTATATTATTTTTCTATATATATATATATATATATATATATATATATATATATCGATAATCGTATTAAATAAAAATAATTTTTTATAAATATGTTTTTTTCAGAAATAATCTGCATAATTTAACATAAATATGTTCATACTTATATTAATACGACGTTCGATTTAAATCTTTTGCATTTTAATTTAAAATTTTAGCGAATTCATAGAATTAGTTAATGCAAGACTGGTACAATCGATTCTGATCTATTTTTCCGTCAACTTTTCGCACTTTTTTATCTTCTTACCGAACTTCATTTGATATCTTCAACGCGCACAATTAGTTAATCAGCTGGTCACCGTGCAAGGTACTTGTTACTGTGGAGGAAAACGAATGTTTCGTAGGAAAGCCCAACTTTCTCTTCAATTGCTGCCGGAACAAAGTACCCGAAACCGTGTACAAGAAGAAGTTTATCGCAAAGCCGGCGATGTATAGGGATCTCGTGTAGTTTTGCACCTGTTAATAGTAGTAGTAGTAGTAGTATAGTAGTAGTAGTTGTAGTAGTAGTAGTAGTAGTAGTAGTAGTAGTAGTAGTAGTAGTAGTAGTAGTAGTAGTAGTAGTAGTAGTAGTAGTAGTAGTAGTAGTAGTAGTAGTAGTAGTAGTAGTAGTAGTAGTAGTAGTATTAGTAGTAGTAGTAGTAGTAGTAGTAGTAGTAGTAGTAGTAGTGGTAGTAGTAGTAGTAGTAGTAGTAGTAGTAGTAGTAGTAGTAGTAGTAGTAGTAGTAGTAGTAGTAGTAGTAGTAGTAGTAGTAGTAGTAGTAGTAGTAGTAGTAAAAAATATATAAAAATATATATAATATATAATATCTAAAAATAAAGTAGTTAGTGATCGTACTAATGAATGGTTCTCGAATGATAATTTATATATCAAACGCCAAATGAGAAAAGCTGAAAGAATGTTCAATAAAAACTCAACATCTTTTAACATGATAAATTTAAAAAAGTTAAAATTATCTTTTAAAAGGAGTATAACTTCTACTAAAAAAGAATTTTATAAAAATAAAATGTTAAAGTGTGGTAATAACATGGGCAAGCTTTATGCTTTCACTAATTCTCTTCTAGGTAAATCTCACCACAAATCTTATCCTAATATTTCTGATGATATTTTATGTAATAATTTTAGTGATTTTTTCATTTCTAAAATTGATATTATTTACTCAGTCATTAAAATAAAATTGTCATCCCCTTCTATAAATCAATACAATTATTTGAATAATTCCTCTGAAAATTCTCAAAATACTCATTTAAATCAAACTCCTACTCTTACTCATTTTACGCTCCCTTCTAATGTTGACATCTATAATCTTTTAGTTACGGCTTCTTCTACTTCTCCCTCTGATTCTCTGCCTCTTACTGTGATAAAATCTTTAGCTAACACACTCACTCTACTTTTTTCTTCAATCATTAATCAATCCCTTATTACAGGTGTTATTCCTTATATTTTAAAACATTCTATTATTACTCCTATTTTAAAGAAAAATAGTCTTAATATAAATGAACTCTCGAATTTTCGCCCTATTGCTCAACTACCTTTAATCTCTAAAATTCTCGAAAAAATTGTTTTTAAACAGATAACTACTTTTATTGATTTTAATAACTTATCCTGTAACTTACAAAGTGCTTTTAGAAAGAACCACAGTACAGAAACTGCGATAACTCTTATACTAAATGATATATATATACATCTTTAGACAGAAATAAGAAAATTCAGATTCTACTTCTAGATCTGTCATCTGCCTTTGATACGCTATCTTTTGATATCCTTTCAGATAGACTTTTAGACATTGGTATATCTTCAACTGCTCATGATTTCTTAATTGGATTTGTCACTAATAGAACTTTTTCTGTTAAGATCAATAACTCTTATTCTAAATCTCAATCATTTAAGTACGGGGTTCCACAAGGATCCGTCTTAGGTCCACTACTATTCTCTATATATCTGAAACCAATATCTAATATCATCAAATCATTTAAAACATTAAGATTTCATCTCTATGCTGATGATATTCTTATTTATTCTGTTAATAGTAGATTGGTCATGAATAATGAGCTAGTTGAATGTGCCAATCAAGTGAATAAATGGCTACTTATGAACAAACTTCTACTTAATACTTCCAAAACTGAATTACTGAACTTACCGCATAACTTTAATAACTTCACTGATGTATTTATTGATAATATTAGAATTATTCCATCACTAAAAATTAAATATATTGGTATTACTATTGATAATAAATTGAATTTTGATGATCATATGTCAACTGTTTGCAGGAAAGCAAATTTTCATTTATATAATATACGCTATATAAGAAAGTTCATTAGCAAAGACCTCACTACGATGCTAATTAAAGCAATGGTATTTTCGTCGACTAATTATTGTAATTCGATATATTTAGGTCTATCCAAAAAATTGAATAAATGTATCTTTAGAATTGATCATTCGGCAGTACGATTAATCTATCAACAACCTTTATTTGATCACTCGAGTGTTACATTGCGTCAACATAATCTTAATATTCTCAACAATATTAATAGAAGCAAATATAGAATTCTATGTATAATTCACAAATCACTCACTGCAGGTCCTTCATATATTAGAACTTGCCTATCAGTTAAAGTGCCTATCTGTCGTGAACTTCGATCATCTAATGATGTATACTGCTTACGAGTCAAGAAATCAGTGAAAACAGTAACTTCCAAGAGAGCCTTTCAATACTATGCGCCGCCACTATGGAATTCTCTTCCCTTGAAAATAAGAATGATTCCTAATCACGATACCTTTAAATTTAATTTAAAACGTTATTTATTCAATATTGAAGTCTTAATTTATTATTTTTACGTTATTTATGTTATGTATGTTATTGATATGTTTTATTTTCCATATGACATTATATCATATGGTTTTTTTTTATATGTCAATAACCAATATTGCATTTTGCAATGTACAGTTTATAATAATACTAATTATTATTTTGTTTATATTCAATTATGTTATTTTTGTTTGTTTGCTTTGTTACACTCTTGAGAACGCCTGGTGTGTTATTTGCAGTGTTTAAATAAATCGTTTTGATTGATTGATTTAGTTTAGTAGTAGTAGTAGTAGTAGTAGTAGTAGTAGTAGTAGTAGTAGTAGTAGTAGTAGTAGTAGTAGTAGTAGTAGTAGTAGTAGTAGTAGTAGTAGTAGTAGTAGTAGTAGTAGTAGTAGTAGTAGTAGTAGTAGTAGTAGTAGTAGTAGTAGTAGTAGTAGTAGTAGTAGTAGTAGTAGTAGTAGTAGTAGTAGTAGTAGTAGTAGTAGTAGTAGTAGTAGTAGTAGTAGTAGTAGTAGTAGTAGTAGTAGTAGTAGTAGTAGTAGTAGTAGTAGTAGTAGTAGTAGTAGTAGTAGTAGTAGTAGTAGTATTAGTAGTAGTAGTAGTAGTAGTAGTAGTAGTAGTAGTAGTTGTAGTAGTAGTAGTAGTAGTAGTAGTAGTAGTAGTAGTAGTAGTAGTAGTAGTAGTAGTAGTAGTAGTAGTAGTAGTAGTAGTAGTAGTAGTAGTAGTAGTAGTAGTAGTAGTAGTAGTAGTAGTAGTAGTAGTAGTAGTAGTAGTAGTAGTAGTAGTAGTAGTAGTAGTAGTAGTAGTAGTAGTAGTAGTAGTAGTAGTAGTAGTAGTAGTAGTAGTAGTAGTAGTAGTAGTAGTAGTAGTAGTAGTAGTAGTAGTAGTAGTAGTAGTAGTAGTAGTAGTAGTAGTAGTAGTAGTAGTAGTAGTAGTAGTAGCAGTAGTAGTACTAAACCTGTAGCATCGACTCATAGCTTATGGTCACTAGTTTCGATCTCTGAAGTTTCATCACCACGAAGTGTATGAGAACCGGAATGAAGGTGAGGATGTAGGAAGATGACACCAGTATCAGCATCACTGTGGTCTGCGTGCTCTTGTCATCTCTGCGGTGGTGTTTCTTCGTATGATGCAGTGAAGTAGTTGGCAGATTAGTTGTCAGGTTCGTCGATAGATTCTTCAACGTCATTGAATTCGATTCCGTGATCGGATATAGGAGGCGCTTCTTTCGCTTTTGTCGATTTTTTAGTCTTTGTATCGACGTGACCTGTATATAATCACGATTAGTATGAAGATACTGAGAATATTTGTATATCTAAATATGGTGCTATATATAACCGATATTATATATATATATATATATTATGAAATATAAATAAATAATATACGATTTCTATGATACATCTCAAAAATAAATATTTTAAAGAATATCTATTATACTATTTAGATTGTATTTACTTAAGTTGAGATATATTTAATATACATTATATAAGCTATATAATAATGTCGAGAAGTGTATTCCAAAGCATATAAGAGGTATAGCGTATTCCCTATATATACCCTATACATAGGTATGAATCCATGGTATAAATGGAAGTTAAGCGATATAGATTATGTAATCGACTCGCATCTAATGTAGGGCGGCGGGTCACGTGACACCCGTGACCCCACCCGACCCCGACTGACCCCGACTGACCTTCTTAATGATGAACACGTTCAGCACCGCAATAGCGAACACGGGTGCCACCCTCAACAGCAACGCCTCCAACACGTAGATGATGGTGAACACGGCCTCGTGTTCCAGCAACACGATACAGATGGGGTAATCCTCGTACAACCCCATCAGCAGCCAATGGTACGGAGCTATGACTGCCCCCACGGACGCCCCTATCGCTAGACACACCCTCTTCGCCTTGGGCGCCGTGCACAGCTGTTTGAAAGACATCGGTTTGTAGACGGCGATGTAACGTTCGACGGTGAAGGCGAGGATGATGCACGTCGAGTAGTCGGAGAAGAAGTCCAATAGGTACTGGAGGAACTTGCACATCAGCGCCGATCTGTTCACGATGTCTATGGAGGCGTTCTGGAAGTACATGCAGCGGAGCGAGACCAGCAACTTTGTTAGGAATACGCTGTGTGCGAGGATGAAATTATTATATACATATATATATATATATATATTCGTATTATAGATTATTTATTTCTATAATGCAAATATTTATACTTTATACTTTCGATAATATATTTCGACACTTGCTTAAATGAATTATCAATAAATCGATACATCACTATCACTATACACATATAACATATAAAACAATAACAATCAAAAATGTAAATAAACTTAAATATGACGATGTTTTGTAAGTTTTGAATATTTCGTTTATAATGCACATATTTTAGATATAGTATTTTAAAATTAAAAAAATATAGATAAATATATTGATTATTAATAACGATTAATCACAATTTCATTAGTAAATTTGTATAACTATTTAAAATGGAATTATTAAATATTTCTATATGATTAATTATAATATATAAATATGTATATATGCATAAATATAATATATGAATGTATATATATATCAGCATGTTCAGCTCATACTATGACATAACAGTTTAACCTACAAATAATAGGTACGTAATTAATGACTACAACAGCAACAACGGATTACTATTACGTAACAACAACAGCGTGATTACGCAACATAGCTTAATTACCTAATCAGATACAGCGAGTCCGAGATAGCCAGCACCAGAAGGTACACGTTGCTCGAGTTGTTGTTCATCCCTTTCGAAGAGAACACAACCATGTTCAGAGAATTACCTGCGAGGTTAATTGAAGAGAATTGAAAATAATTTATTAAGTACAGATAAAGGAATACAAATTCTGCTCAAAGGACAGTATCCGATATTATATTATATTACAAATATGGTATAGTTATTAATAATAACTTATTATCCATTACAATAATAATAAAGTATAGCATAGGTTGTTATAGATATACAACATATTTAGGTGCGAAAGAAAGATATGTTATATAGGAAAATTATTAGATAGGCATCCTACTTTAGTTGATATATTTATCAGAACTATGAAATACATTATATTTTGTATCTCACGTGTATTTCAAAATGAAAATTATTGATTAAAATCTATTTTCTATTAAAAAAAATTAAGTGTACACATAATCAACTTGATTCTCAATCTTTAAAGTTAATTTTACGTATGATATATATATATATATATATATTTCATATATATATATATTTCATATATATCATATATTTCATATATATCATATATACATATTTCAACACACTGATGCGGATAGTATTATAAAAACATGGATTTCAAGTATGTTTACATTTAGAATTATAATACATTGCTTACTAAATACTTATTATATATGTGTCAATGATGTAGGCCTTACTACTGCAACCTATGAGCTAGGTTTATCCCTAATTACGTTGAGTAGAGGGGAGTGTCTAATTAGCAAGCTATATGTCCCATATGTAGGGCTACATATAGGGCATACCCATACAGCTATGTGTATACACTCAAGGATACACTATATAGGTATGGCGTACTTATATCAGACGTACGAATATCTTATACTTCTAATGATATATACTATAGTAGTAATATATTGTAGTATATACAAAGATTTTGCACGCATCCTTCGGAAAATCTTTGGTATATATATATATATATATATATATGTGTGTGTGTATCTGGTGAGGTAACTCGAGAACCGGGGTACGTCGCGAAAATATTTTATAACCGAACTTAATAAATTTGCAACAGTATGGTCTTGGTCCGGAAAATTTTTTGAATTTTATACCGCGTACCCCAGAAAAACCTGAAAAATTGACTTTTTGCCATTAAAATGATTTTTTGTCGTCCAAAATCTTCGGCGTCGCATTTTTGAAATATTTTTTTTACATTTTTTCGAACTATTTTTTTGAATTTTTTTTGATTTTTTTTTGAAATTTTTGGAAATTTTGGAAATTTTTTGAAATATTTTTGAAATATTTTTGACATTTTTTGAAATATTTTTGAAGTTTTTTTTAAATATTTTTAAACATTTTTTTGAAATTTTTTTAAAATATATTTTGTAATATTATTTATATTTTTTGTATTTTAAAAAATATTATTTGAAATAATTTTTTATATTTTTCAACTATTCGTTGAAATATTATTATTTTAAGATATAATTAAAATATTATAATTATATAATAAATATATAAATATTATAAGATATAATAATATACTTTTTAAAATATTTGTAGAACATTTATAAAAAATATATTTTGTAATATTTGGAAATATTTGTTGTATACTAGGAATACAGAATCAGGAATAGCTATAATTAATAAATAATAGATAGGCAAACAATCAAAAATCGATCAACGCAGGGTGCGGTTTGGGTTTTCGATATTTATTAAGTACTATTTTGTAATATTGGAAATATGTGTTGTATTTTTTTAAATATTATTTGTAATATTTTTGAAATATTTTTCCACTAATTTTTGAGATATTAATATTTGTATAAATTTGTTTGAATTTTAGCAACAATTTATGTTATTGTATATGAAAAGCAGAATCATGAATAGCCATAAATAATAAATAATAGATAGGTAAGCTATCAAACAACGAGTAAAGCAAAGTTGGGTACGGCAAGAAATTCCAAATCAGGAATAGTTATAATTAATAAATGATAGATAGGCAAATAATAAAAAACCGAGCAACGCCGATTTGGAACTGTTTGGGTTTAGGTTTTCAACATATTTTGGAATATTTGAAATATCTGTTGTATTTTTTGAAATATTGTTTATCTAATTTTTTAAATATTAAAAAAAATATGTTTCTACATATGTTTAATTTTATTTAATTGTATATACTAGAAATCTAGGATCAGGAATAGCTCTAATTAATAAATAATAAATAGGCAAACAATCAAAAACCGATAAATGTCGAGTCGAGTACTGTTTGGATTTGGGTTTAGGTTTGAGTTTTCGACATTTTTTTAAAACATATTTTGTAATATTTTAAATATTTTTTGTATTTGTTAGCAATTATATATTTTAGAATAATCAGGAATAGCTATAATTAATAAAAATAAATAGTCAAACAATCAAAAACCTAGCAACGCCGGGTAGGGTATGACTGCTAATATGTTGAAATATTTTTTATATTTAAAAAATATTTGTAGACACTTTTTAAAAATATATTTTATAATATTTTAAAGTATTTTTGTATTTTTGTATTTTTACAAAATATTTTACGAATAAGTCTTAAAAAGAACAACGCTAGATCTACATCGGATACAGTTAGATTTATTAAATATTAGTTAGAAGACAACAATTAAAGAATAGCTATGCATAATTAGGAATAACTATAATTAATAATTGATAGGCAAATAATAAAAAAACGAGCAACGTCGGGTTGGGTTCGGCAAACAATTCTAAATCAGGAATAGTTATAATTAATAAAGTATAGATAGGCATATAATTAAAAACCGATCAACGCCGTTTTGGGACGGTTTGGGTTTGGGTTTTCAACATATTTTGTAATATTTGAAATATTTGTTGTATTTTTTAAAATATTTTTTGAAATATTTGTTCACTAATTTTTTAAATATTATAAACAATATTTTTCTATATTTGTTTGTATTTTAAATAAACTTTATTTAATTGTATATACTAGAAATATAGAATCAGAAATTGCCCTAATTAATAAATAATAAATAATAGATAGGCAAACAAACAAAAACCAAGAAATGCCGGTTCGGGTATGGTTTGTTTTTAAAACATATTTTGTAATATTTTATATATTTTTTTGCAATTTTTAGCAATTATATATTTTAGAATAATCAGGAATAGCTATAATTAATAAAAAAAATTAATAGGCATTAAAAATCAGGTATGGCTACTAATATGTTGAAATATTTTTTATATTTCTTAAAATATTTTTAGACACTTTTTAAAAATATATTTTGTAATATTTTAAATTATTATTTGTAATCTTACCAAATATTTTACAAATAATCTTAAAAACGAACAACGCTGAGTCTACATCGGATACAGTTAGAATTAGTAAATATTAGTTAGAAGAAAACAATTAAATATTAGCTAAGTATAATCAGGAATAGCTACAATTAATAGGCAAATAATCAAAAACCTAGCAACGCAGGGTAGTGTACGGTTTGTGTTTGGGTTTAGGTTTGGGTTTTAGACATTTTTTTAAAACATATTTTTTAATATTTGAAATATTTGTTGTATTTTTTAACATATTATTTGAAAATGTTTTCTACTTTGTTTTGTATGTCAGCTAACATTTATTTTATTATATATATCAATTAAGAATCAGGAATAGCTATAATTAATATATAATATATAGGAAAATAATCAAAACCGAGCAACGCCGGGTCGGGTACGGCTATTTTTTGAAATATTTAAAAAAAAATTTTTTCAAATATTTTAAAACATTTTTTTGAAATATTTGTAAACATTTTTGTGGACATTTTTTTGAAATATTTTTTTATATTTTTCAACTAATCTTTGAAATATTATTATTTTAAGATATAATTAAAATATTATAATTATATAATAAATATATAAATATTATAAGATATAAATATTATACTTTTTAAAATATTTGTAGAAAATTTATAAAAAATATATTTTGTAGCAATACAGAAATACAGAATCAGAAATAGCTATAATTAATAAATAATAAATGGGCAACAACAATTAAAAATCAAAAATCGAGCAATGCAGGGTGCAGTTTGAGTTTTCGACATTTTTTAAGTAATATTTTGTAATATTGGAAATATGTGTTGTATTTTTAAAAATATTTTGTGAAATATTTTTGAAATATTTTTCCACTAATTTTTGAGATATTAATATTTGTATAAATTTGTTTGAATTTTAGCAACAATTTATGTTATTGTATATGAAAAGCAGAATCATGAATAGCCATAATTAATAAATAATAGATAGGTAAACTATCAAACAACAAGTAAAGCAAAGTTGGGTACGGCAAGAAATTCCAAATAAGGAATAGTTATAATTAATAAATGATAGATAGACAAATAATAAAAAAACGAGCAACGACGATTTGGAACTGTTTGGGTTCAGGTTTTCAACATATTTTGGATTATTTGAAATATCTGTTGTATTTTTTGAAATATTTTGTCACTAATTTTTTAAATATTAAAAAAAATATGTTTCCACATTTGTTTGTATTTTAGATAAACTTTATTTAATTGTATATACTAGAAATGTAGGATCAGAAATAGCTCTAATTAATAAATAATAAATAGGCAAATAATCAAAAACCGATAAATATCGAGTCGGATACTGTTTGGATTTGGGTTTAGGTTTGAGTTTTCGACATTTTTTTAAAACATATTTTATAATATTTTAAATATTTTTTGTATTTTTTAGCAATTATATATTTTAGAATAATCAGGAATAGCTATAATTAATAAAAATAGTCAAACAATCAAAAACCTAGCAACGCCGGGTAGGGTATGGCTACTAATATGTTGAAATATTTTTTATATTTAAAAAATATTTTTAGACACTTTTTAAAAATATATTTTATAATATTTTAAATTATTTTTTGTATTTTTACAAAATATTTTACGAATAAATCTAAAAAAGAACAACGCTAGATATACATCGGATACAGTTAGATTTATTAAATATTAGTTAGAAGACTAAAAATTAAAGATTAGCTATGCATAATTAGGAATAGCTATAATTAATAATTGATAGGCAAATAATTAAAAACCGAGAAACGTCGTGTTGGGTAAGGCAAAAAATTTAAAATCAGGAATTGTTATAATTAATAAATAATAGATAGGAAAACAATCAAAAACCTAGCAACGCCGTGTCAGGACGGAGTGGGTTTTGGTTTTAGACATTTTTTTAAAACATATTTTATAATAATTGAAATATTAGTTGTATTTTTTAATATATTTTTTAAAATATTTTTCCACTAATTTTTTAAATATTAAAATATTTTTCTACATTTGTTTGTATGTCATCTAACATTTATTTTATTGTATATAAATAATAGTTAGGAACAAATTAAATATAAATATTTAGCAATGCAGAATTAGTAATAGCTATAATTAATAAATAATAATTGGCAAAAAATCAAAAACCGAGCAACGCCAGGTCGGGTACGGTTTGGGTTTAGGTTTGGGTTTTCGACATCTTTTTAAAACATATTTTGTAATATTCAAAATATTTATTGTATTTTTTAATATATTTTTTGAAATATTTTTCTACTAATTTTTTAATTATTAAAATATTTTTCTACATTTGTTTGTATTTCAGCTAACATTTATTTAATTGTATATATAACAATGAAGAATCAGGAACAGCTATAATTAATAAATAATAGATAGGCAAACAATCAATATCCGAGCAACGCCGGTTTGGGTACGGTTTGGGTTTAAGTTTGGGTTTTAGACATTTTTTAAAACATATTTTGTAATATTTGTTGCATTTTTTAATATATTTCCACTAATTTTTTAAATATTTTTCTATATTTTGTTTGTATTTTAGCTAACATTTATTTTATTGTATATATAGCAATGCATAATCATGAATAGTTATATAATATATCTATAATTAATAAATAATAGATAATAGGCAAATATTCAAAAACCGAGCAACGCCGGGTCGGGTACGGCTAGTATATATATAATTTTAATATATTAATATACTTGTAAGTCAATTTCATATCACAATTTCATTTAGATACAAATATCGAGTACACTTGCACGTAACGATATCACAGACTATATTGCTATTATACTATATATAGTGTTAAGGATGCGTACATCTATAATTACAATAGCCCCCTTGGTCGTACGCTTAGGCATGTGTGTAGATACGCGCACGGGCATGCTTACGTTATTAGTTCGCGTTCTTAACACCGGGAACGCTGCACGTATATGCATATATTAATAAAGTATCGCTTATTGATAGAGGAAACATTTGGAATATTCTATTTCTAATATCCGAGCGAAAAAGCGAATTAGCGAATATTCGAAAACATCCCACGTGATCGATCTATAAACACGTGACTATTAAGATTTATAATAGCGTATACGCTATGCAAAATGCATATATATATATATGCATATTCGCTTACGCGTATTAGCTGTGATACCCTCAGCCTAACGATAGGTTGCTAAAGGGAACACTTAGCCTACCCCCCAAGGGTGATACAGGGAACCCTACATATAGGGTATTATAGGGAACCATTGCTATAGGATATTACAGGTAAACCTCAGACTACCTATAGATTGATACAAGTAACCCTAACTTACCCCAAGGGTGTTAAAGGGAACCCTCAACCTACCGATAGGGTGATACAGAGAATCCTAACCTACCCGAAGGGTGCTACAGGGAACCATGACTTACCCATAGGTTACTACAGGAAACCCTACCTATAGGGTATTACAGTGAACAATTGCTACAGGGTGTTACAGGGAACCCTCAGCTTACGAATAGGGTGTTACATGACACCCCCAGCCTACCAATAGGGTGATACAGAGAACCCTAACCTACCCCAAGGGTGCTACAGGGAACCCTCAGCCCACCTATAGGGTGCTACATGGAACCCTACTTATAGGATATTACAGGGAACCCTAACATACCCCAAGGGTGTTACATGATACCCTCAGCCTACCTATAAGTCCTACGATGACGAAGAACAGCGACGAGTACAGATAGATGTAATGAGATGCTACAGCTCCATCCTCCAGCACACTTCCGCATACCACCTCCTTCAGCGTCAAGTTCATCAGCTCCAGGCTCCCGTTGCCCATCCTGATGCGATCTACCTGCAGCGGTGTACGATGTAGTAGGGTATTACGTATGTTATAGTGTACTATATACTATAGTTAGTAGGCCTGGTAGCCAACAATATGTATACACTATAATCATGTCCACGTATTTAGTATTAATGTTTAATGATTTCAATCAATAAACGAAATTAGATAACATGGTATCTAATTTCGTACATACAATAGTATATATATATATATATATATATATATATATGTGATGATGATGATGGTTTATTATACACAAATATAATAGCGAGCGCTATTCTCGAATGTGTTTTAAGTAAACTATAGTATGTTACTTATATATAATAATAATAATAATAATAATAATAATAATAATAATAATAATAATAATAATAATGATAAATAGTGCGTAGTTAATAGTATAACAATAAAAATGATATATACAGCATATTCTCTCGATAAAAAGAATAAAATATAATATAATAAAGTATATATATATATAGTATTATATATGTATTTGTTTATACACATATTAATATACACACATACATCAGTACACTTGCGTATGTATATCGTTACTTACTAATGTAATACGTAATACGAATAACTAAAGACAATAGCAATTCGTCAACATGTCAATAACTTTCTAACTGACCACTCTACGCTTTCATTACGACCATCCGATGACCATCCGATGACCGGCCGTTAGTGTTATAGTGGAGGTAATACGAACTACTGCGGTATACAGTATATATCTATGTATTGTTCATAGATATGAATGTGTGTGTGTGTGATGATGCTGATGATGATGATGATGGTGATGTTTATGATGGTGATGATGATGTTGATAGTGATTGTGGATATATCCTTATTATATAATGATGATGATGATGATGATGATGGTGATGCATGATATAATAATGATGTTGATGGTCATAGCTTTATAGTAAACTATAAATATATGATGATGGTGGACATAAATATATACATTTATTATTGATACCCAGCATAATATATATATATATATATATATATATATATATATATTGACCATAAAGAGATATATACGAAAATGAATTTAGTTTATTATTATCAGATACAACAAGGGTAATTTTTTATATAATGATTTACAGTAAAATGAATATTATATATAATATATATGGTTAATTATATAACTATAGTTAATTATATTTGTTATGTTAATCTTATATTATAATATGTATATATATAATATTTATATATTACAATAGTTCTAATTATATATATATATAAACAATTTAAAAAATCATTTATTTAACTTATGTGGATATATATCCAGCAGTATAATATTTCATAAGTTATGTATACTTATATTAATAGTCTGATGTTTATATACAATTATATTATTAAAGAAAATTATTTATGTATAACCGGGAAGTTACCGGTATAACTATAATAATATATTAGATTACAAATAATAATATAAACCAGAATGTTAAATTAATATTAAAATAACAATTATTAATTATTAATCAATTTTAGTTACTAATTACATATTATAAATGGACGGAAAAGAATAATGTGTTATCTATGTAGGTATTGCTATATATATATATATATATATATATATATATATATATATATATTATTCAACATTTAAAATTAACCGTACAAGTTAGTTATAAAATGTAGGCTAAATATCACATTTTTGAAAATAATTATTTTTAATTATCCTAAAAGAGAATTTCGGATAAATGTATTATTATAAATTATTTGATATATCGCAATATGTTACTTTACTTTATTTTAATAAATATTATATATTTCACAGTTATGTTTTTAAATGGTATACCTTTTTATACCAGTAAACTATATAACATGTACTCTACAAGTATGAGAAAGAGATAGATTGATATAACATAGGTAAATATAGCTTATATGCTATACGGTATAGCTATATTACATAAACTGCTGACATTAAATTAAATTATTATCAAACTATTATCGCGATTTGCGAGTACTAAAATATGACCATATCCGGTATTCGAATATATCACTGATAGTAGAATAGGCGATCTAGACGTAGGACTACAGAATAGGAAGAATATATCATCTTCCTCGCCATCTCAACTTCCCTGCCATATTCCATCCCCATCTACATCTGCATACCGCTCAGCCTCATTTCCCATATATCCCCCTCACCAGCCATGCCTTCCCCTATTGTTAATAGTCTAACGACCAATCATGCGCCTATTCATGCCGTCTACGTTCGCTAGGGTAGATATCGCGGTGTACGGTGTCGGTAATTCACTCAAGGAGACCTCGTCGTTGTTGTTGTTCGGTACCGATCAATAGACTAGTGGCGACAACTCAACACCTAGTGTTAACCTTACGTACTACGTATGTAACCTTACGACAACGCACGTTGTTATACGCTGCTAGCGAACGTTCTAGAATATAAGCTTTAGATGTATACATATAGATAATGTTTCAAATGAGATTGCGTAGGAAAACTATATATATATATATATATATATGTATACTAATTTATATTTTAAAAACTATTCTCAAGTTTAACTTTATCCCTAAAATATTATAATCATGTTCAAAATGTATACTTTTCATAGACATAGTCGTGTTAATTTAAGAAATAATAAATCAATGTTTATATATATATATATATACAGATTGATCTATTATTTCACTATACTATAGTATACTATATATATATATAGTGATCTGTAGATAATATATAAAACATGCGTATATTTAACTATATGAATGCATTTACATAAATTAAATATATATATATATAATATATATTAAATTAGATTAAATTAGAGATTAAATAAAGATTAAATTATCCCTACGATATATTAATCTATTTATTTATTTGATTTGTATAATGTTATTGCATACGCATACTATGTTCATCTATTATTAGAATAATGTCAGTAATATATGTAATTGTTATTGGCAATGTAAATAATAATATAATACATTAGCGAAATAGCAGTCGAATGTGTTTCCTACTAGAAATGTATATGTGTATATATATATATGATAATAAATATCATATGATAATATTGCATGAACTTATAATATCATCATAATAACATATAAATATCATGTATTTGTATGGTTTTGTTATTATAATATAATCAAATATATATATATATATAATATTATATTATATTATAATATATGTATATATATATATATATATATATATATATAAATATGTATGTAAGTGTAATATGTACGTGTGTAATCCTATGTATATTTAGTTATACGTATATGTAATATACATAGATTGGGAACTAATAAACACATATAAAATTTACAAATTATAAACATTAAGTCATTATAAATATTATAAATATTGATATTTGTAATATTTGTAGTAATATGTATAATATATAACTAATAGATTAAATATATTAGTACGTACTTGACTTTGAAATCTTATAAAATATGTATAGCACATATTTATACATATTTATATATTATTGTTATTGTTATATTACATTGGTGGAGTCCTTTATCCCATGGGATACTTCTAGGTCCATACAGGATGAACCCAAGCCTATAATTCGCCTGTTTTACTTATAACCGAATGACTCTACTTCGAAGACTCTCTCACGTTAATCATCCATGTTTTAATGATAATCATTCATAGCATATACGCAACATATTCACATATTATACTTATACACGATTATATAATAGCGCTTCTAAATATTATGATTAGACATATTGCATGCAGACGAGTTTTAGCCGTCGTCCTATATATAGCGGCGTACCTATATGTGCTACGTATACCTGGTACGTGTTATGGTATACTGCTTGGCTATAGTGTGATGCCTTAGCTAACTGAGCTAAACAGACAGTATGATGATGATGATGATATTAGGTTTATTATGCACTGAAATAGGGTCATGTAGACCCCTTCACTCGTGCGGGAAGAAAATAATAATAAAACAATATTATTAAGAAAATAATTTAATAATAATATACATTGAATATACCACGGACAACAATAATAAGTGATATAGAGGACTATGTTATACTATATTTATAAATTATTTATATATTATAAATCTTTTGTGGGATATAATAGAACAAATGGTATGAGGGAGGGAATAAAATAGGGTGGGACCGGAATTTTTAAAAGCTCTAGAATTTATGGAAGTTTTAAGGAACGGATAATCCTATTAAGTGGAGCAGTAGCTTTAGCAGGAAGTAAATTCAGTAGGGAAGAACAGTAGTCAAGTCGGGAAAATACAAGAGAATTTATTAGAGTTTTAGTAAGGTTTGTGGAAAGTGATGTCCGTATTTTTTTTATTCTGAAGAAATGAAGTTGGAGGATTTTTAATGGATAATATGTGATTCTTAAATGATAAGGTTTTTGGAGGAATGGGAAGGAGAAATAATCATGTTATTTAGAGTACAGTTTGGAAAGGAAGTATCAGAAGTAGATATATTAAGTACAGTATTTTTAGAAGAATTAATTAGTAGTTTATTAGAGAGGAGCCATAATATTATGCAGTTAGCACACTCGATTAATTCAGAAGTAATAGTATTATACGAATTTATAGGGAAAAAGGTAAACAGTTTAATATCATCAGAAAAAATATGGTAGTGATATTTGGAAAGTTATTAATTAGGAAGGCAATAGTGCGGAAATAAATATAAAAGAGGGATAAACCTAGAACGGATCCTTTGGGAATACCGTGGTTAAGTGGAGAAAGAGGCGAGTAAGATTATACACTCATAATAAAGATATTGCGGTTAGTCAGATATGAAGCAAACCATTTTAATTCTAAGCCATCTATACCCATTAAAGTAAGTTAAAGTAATCGCGAGATTAATATATTATGGGTATCAAAATCAGATGAGAGATCAATTAGGATTAGCTGGCAACAAGTTTTGATATTTAAGGTAGATAATAGTGTGTCAGTAATACGGAGGAGAGCTATTTAGAAGGTAGGTGGGAGATCGGGCGATAATAGCTAAATGAGTTTGGATCGATGTTTTGTTTTTTAGAATAGGGGATATTATGGCAGTCTTGGTACATGGTGAAACTTGGCCAGAGTTTAGTGAGTTCGCAATAATATCCAAGAAAATATAAGGAATTAAGGGTGAAAGTTTATGATATAATGTTTTTTATTGCAATTTTATTTTCAAAAAATTCTTCAAAAATAGAGCACAGTTGAAAATTTGACGTGTTGGTAAAATGGGGAGGATTTTTCATCTGGAGGAGAGAGAATTTTATTTGTCATTTTAAATAATTTGCAAGAATCAGAGGAGAGCAATATTGCAGCATATGCTATATTTTTGTTATCATAGATGGATTTTGAACGAGATATAATAGATTTATAATTTTTCCTAGCTAGTAATAGAGCTAATTTTGTTTCAGTAGAAGGATTTTTAAGAAATGTCTTCTCAAATTTGCGAACACTCTTCTTGAAGATGAAAATGTCGTGATAGAACCAGGGAGAAAAAGAGCAGTCGGTAATTAATGTTTTTGTGGGTGCATGTAGGACCTACATGCACCCACAAAAACATTAATTACCGACTGACCTACATTGTAGGTGCATATATATATATATATATATATATATATATATATATATATATATATATATATATCTGTATATGTGTGTTTGTGTATGATATTATATAGTATAATTATATGATAGCTCAAAACAGATGTCCTATTACGAGTATTAATTAAAATGATTCTAAAAGTAATCTTATAAATGATCAATATTAAGAAAATATTATATATATATATATATATATATATATATATATATATATTAATTAAACGTGTTCCAGTGATTTCTTCTAAAGAAACATATAACCCTTACGCGATATCGTATAATTAGATTTTCTATCAAAACAGTAACAGCGCCACCTACATAGGTTGACAAATATGTTCTTTAAAATATAAATTGGTACAAAACTATATACTTTTTAATTGTACGACAATTGTTATAAATTATTATTTATATGATAGAAACTATACTTTATTCGCCACATAGATACGTATATCATTTAAAACCAACATATCCTATGTATAGGTTATATAGTAATAATGATCACTTATAATTAGGTATACTTAATATACATATAGGAGCAGCCCATCAGAACGATGTTTTCCCAATTATCATCAGATGTAGATTAGGTGCTGACAATAAATTAGAATATTTCAGACAAGTGTTTCTCATTAATTCTTCATCTTGAAGTTTATTTAAATATTTAGGCTTTCTCATAATAACAGTTTTATGAGTTATGTTGGTATTTTAAATCTACTCATATTGTCAGAAAGAAACCAATATAATTCACTTAATTTTTTAGTAATACTTATTTGATCACACCTCTTAAAATTACAAATTAATCTCATAGATGATTTAATAACCCAATTTAATCCATACTATAATTATAGTTTGGAATTAACGAGTAAACTATTGCGATATTGTAATCCGGATAACACAAGATATTGCACTTATAATTATAGAAACCTTAGTTTATATCATATAAAGTAGGTAAACGTGTTACGCAATGATTACATAGATCACGTGGTATAATGATGTAATATACCGTGATGCAATATATAACATAGTAAATGAGAGAATAAAGCGCGGAGGCGACGTTCTATCTAGCGTTAATGAAAACGCTAAAACGATAATGCACCTATTACGCGGCCAATTAGGAGTGACGTCACGCGTTGATTATATTACGTAACGATAAGTAACCGCACACGCGCACCAGCGCTCGCACGATTTAAATTGATTACGTAATAGGTTATTAATTGATCGTAATCTGCAACACCTAGGCGGGAAGCGGGGGAGGATACGATTCGAGACTCGGACACATTACCACGTGACTATAGATCACGTGACTATAGCTCACGTGACAAGTAATCTATTACTTATCACGTGAGCCCTATAGGATACACGCGACGCACGCCGTGCGTGGGCGAATATATCATCACCGAATTGGATACGAGGGGTATGGTAGAGGTCTGCCCCTTTTATCAAACCGGTATAAAGTTCGGTGGAGAGAATATAAAGAATGTATGCACATATATTGAATCGCCGAACGCATGCATTGTACTATGTTCTACAGTATTATATGTAAAAGTTAAGTAAACGCGTACCCATAACTATCTCATTAACCACGTGATAACCACCTTACATAATATTACACTATTCTAGGACATATAAGTGACAATTTGATCAATTTACAATTTAATATTGTAAACGATTACTTACATAACTATGAGTCACCGCGTACATAACTATGCGTCACCGCGTACATAACTATGAATCACCGCGTACATAACTATGAATCACCGCGTACATAACTATGAGTCACCGCGTACATAACTATGAATCACCTCGTACATAACTATGAATCACCGCGTACATAACTATGAATCACCACGTACATAACAATACACACACGTCGTACGTAAACATGTCCTATAGGACATACATCGTAAGTGTTACGTCATCGTGCATATCTAATAATGTTTGATTACTTATTGATGTATTGATTTATAACTTCGGGATGTATACACTATATAAATAAATAACAATCTGACGGTAATCGTATAAGATCACAAAGTTAAAAGCATAAAGACTATAGTATCTTTCATAGATATAGATATATATATATATATATATATATACCTAGTTAGTAAAGTAATCAAAGTTCTTAATCAGATTACAATCCAGCAAGTAATCAGATGACTATCATGGGGCTATGTATTGATTACGATCACTAATTTCAATTCGATTACAATCATTGATAATCATTCGATTACGAGCATTGCTTTTAACTTTGTGATCAGTTAAATATCATAGGTTACAATCAGATTAATATCAATGATTTAGAAGTGTAGTTGGTAATCAAAGTATAGTTGCTTATCAATGATTGTAATATGATTGTAATCATATTATAATATTATAGTATACAATTATAGTTTGATCATAGTTATGATGTGTGCTTAACTGACCATATTATAATCAGTTATGCACAAATCATGACGATGGTCAAACTATTATCGATAATAGATCTAACCACTATCACTGATTATTTACTTACTGGGTATATATACATGATTACCCTCTTCGTAGTAACCCCATATAAACACCTATATCATATATACTATAGGGTAACCGTAATAGTACTTAATATAGCCATACTACTTTAAACTCATAATGTGTGAATATTCACCATTTCGTTCGGTCAGCTTAACTCGGGTAATCCCTGTCTGTAGTGAAGGACAAACATCCGGTGTTGATATAATATACCGATAACACTATACACTGTTATAACACTATATATAGACTATATATACATACACTATATATACACTATATATATTGTTATAATACTACTACCTAATATTGCGTAATGACATGTATTTACAAGGGGCGCTGGAACCATGGTGTGTAAGTAGGGGGGACCAACCAAAGCAAAATAAATGTGGTAGTACAAATTGGGGGGGGGGGCAATACATATGAGGTCCCCCTAGATTTTAAAGTGGGGGGGGGACACATCACCCCGTCACCCCCTGTTACAGCGCCCCTAGTTATACCGATCACCCAAGTAGTTCGGCGTAAATACTTCCGCGTCCATTCATCACACATAAATCCAGCGTATTTAATCCTCCCTCCATCCATCCACTACCGACTCCATTATCCTTATTATTACCGTTCTATTATTATTGTCGATTACATTATTTATTTGTTATTCTATTATTTCCTATTCTCGGGCCGCTATTTATTATGATTAACTCTAGTGTTTCGGTAGTATGATATATCGCTAATTATCTCACTTCCGGGGGGGGGGGGGGTGTTTTCTTATGGCACAATATTATTATTATAACTATTATTATAATAAATATATATTTACTGGGATATTAGATATATCTAATTGTATTCATATTATTTTTTTCTTATTATTATTGTCTTCATCAATGATTGAAGGTGCCTACAATGTAGGCCCTTCATATCCCTATTGAATTGCATAATAAATATAGCATCATACATATAAATAAACGTACATACCTTAATATATTACATAATATATATATATATATATATATATATATATATATGATGTAATATATCTTCCATTAATTGAAATGTTCACTCCTCTAAATATATAATACACTATCATTAAATATATTTATAAACATTTGAAATTATTTTTATTTGCAGAACCAATCATATACCTGCTAGTCGTAATACGAATTCACGTTTTCGCGGGGTATTCAAAGTTATAACTATATACACGTGTCTCAATGGCGTTTCTTTGACTCTATATGTTCGGAATGAATATATATATATTATTCGATGATACTCGTTGAACTGTGTATATTAATCTGTGTATAAAGTAATATTTTAAACTATATAACATAAGTCTAAAACACTTCTTATACCATTGTATAAGAAAAGGTACGTTTTAATCTCGTGATCATTTATCGCTAAACTTGTGAAGTAACACGAGAGAAGCTTCAAATGGATATTAGAAACGTTTAATTGTGAATATTTAACTATCGATACGATATGCTCATAAATGAAATATTTATTTTATGTATAAATAATGTATTATGGAATATGTTTCTTATAATTTGATGACAAATAAACTCTTTAATCTTAGATATAGACATATTAGATTTATCCTATTAATATTTTAAGTTTATATATATATATAATGAGTAATAATATATTAAAATCTGAAAATATACATAATATACACAAATTAAAAAAAGTATTAAAGAATTACTTTTTAAATAAATATTAGTTTTTATATTTTAGCATTTTAATCATTTTTAATATTTTTAATCTTCGTCAATTTTTAAAATTTTTATATTTAAAACTACTTGGGTCATTTTTATGTTATTATATTTTTATCATTTTTTATTATTTTATTCGCACTTTTTTGTTATATAATTGTTTGCACAAGTTTTAAACATACTTTATTTTAATTTTTATATACTAAACCATTTGAATCATTTTATGTTATTACATTTCAATACTTTTTTATTATTTTATTCGCACTTTTTGTTTTATATTTGTTTGCACAAGTTTTAACACATTTTATTTTATTAGTATATTTAATGGATTGATGAAACATGATGAAATACGCTGAGGGACATTATTTTTATTATTATTATTATTCTCTTTATATATATTTCTTTACTCTTATTATATTGAATTCTAGTACACAAGTCTTATTATTATTGTATAAATGTCCCAAAGCTATTATATTCATATACTATGGAGGTATCGACTTAATAAAGCTAATTATAGCTTTCAATGATCCTCCTTAGACAATTGTCTATAAACTGATTTCATTCATTCATTCATATATATATATAAACCTATTATATATATTGTACATATAGTAACATAAGTCTAACCATTTACTTAACATGTATACTAAACATATGAGTAAAAAGGGGGTTAACTACATTTGTAGTGGGATACGTCTTTATTTTCCGTATACTTACCTGAAATATAATAACTTTATAGGGGGTATTCCATTATAATGTTGTATATAACTCGATCGTTTTTACGTTTTAAAGTTACAATATTTCCGGTAAGTTGCCGGAAATATTTGTAATGGGATACCCCCTTTGCATACTAAGAACTTAATTCATACAATGAATTGAATATTAATTACAACTATTTTAAAGATAAAAAACCTCTTTAAAGAAGCTTTTGAAGTTGTTTAAGTTTATACGTATTATTGCTATATATAAATTATCAGAATTTCTTACAAATTGAATTCCTACAGTAATTCAAAATGTTGAAATACGGAGTAAGACATATAATCCTAAATATAAGCTCATTATACTGTATATTATATACTTAATATATATATATATATATATGTGCAATGTATACATTATTAATTCGTAAGTATGTATATGTGCCTATATGCGATGACTACAGTCATTATATATAATGGTATACTTATGTCCTCAAATGAACACGTGACACTACCATTATATACCTATTACACGTGTATTAACAAATATTATACACACACATATTAAATATGTAAGTGTAAAGTACGAATGGAAAATCAATATATTTGTGATTATTAACAAATATACTGAAATATTATTGCATGATAAATAGTCATTTTTATTTGTATTACGTAATTTATATATATATATATATATATATATATATATATATTTATATTTGTGTATGTATGTGCAGTTTATATTGTATACTTATATGCATATACATATTTTATATAGTATAATATATATATATATATATATATATATATATATATATATTTATATATATATATATATATATATTAGAAGATGTAGAAGAAATACGTAATATTATGAAACGACAGAGAAGATTGGAGAACAATGAAATGGGTGTGTAAACATATATGTTTACTAATGCATATTCACCAGTAGTGCTTAGTGCTGGTAGGATACACTTATATAATGTATGCTTGATAAAGTTATTTGATTTAATATTATTATACGATAATACAATGTACTGGTTGCAAAGACCTTCAAAAACGTCTCTTTTACAACGTGTTATTATGAGTGTATCCTACTACTAGTGTTTCCGGAAATAATGTCCTTTTTTGCTAGAAAGTGTTTTATTGCAAGTTGTAATGGGATATCCCAAGTTTAAAGTTTTATTTCCGGCAAGTTACAGGAAAGTAAGGGAGTATCCCACTACAAATATAGTTAACTTGCTAGTAAATCACTTTTTAGCGAACATTTCCGGACATTATTTCCGGAAATACCGGTAGTGGGATGCCCCCTTGAATAAGGATTTAACGTGAACGCATGCGCTAGAATCACGCTTTAGATTACATTCTGACGGCTGACTTTACTGACACGATTACGTAACAACAACACCACGTGATGCATTCACTCGATAAACACACTCGATGTATATTAACTTTACATCTATATATATATCATATAATTCACTTTATCAACGTATACGAAATTCTCGTAATTCGTTAATTGTTCAACTTTATTATTATAATGTCTTGTGCCCTTCGCAACTATTTACCTTATGGTATAAATCTGTATTTAGATAATATTTTAGATTTCGTTTTCGTTTAATTGTTGTTAGTTTTAATTATTGTATACTCTATGGACCTCTGTTATGCATGTCTGATTCAAATTAAATAAATAAATAAAAATAAATAAATATATACATTATATATATTCTCATAGTATAGTCCGACCTTTAGGTATACTTATGTCAATATTAATCATTATTAAATATCTATATATACTATAGTATCCTATAGGCGTAGTTTAAATGACACATTTGTAATGAAGTCTGTTAATAAACACAATTATAAATATGAAATAAACGTTCCAACGCTTCCTCTTGTGGTATATATATAACGTATATCAACGTATGCGTTACTCGATTCCATAGATGTGTATCTGACGCAGCTTTATAGGCAACACAAACAACATTATACACATTATTAATGACATTATTAACGACATTATTAATGACATTATTAACGACATTATTAATGACATTATTAACGACATTATTAACGACATTATTAACGACATTATTAATGACATTATTAATGACATTATTAACGACATTATTAACGACATTATTAATGACATTATTAACGACATTATTAACGACATTATTAACGACATTATTAATGACATTATTAACGACATTATTAACGACATTATTAATGACATTATTAATGACATTATTAATGACATTATTAACGACATTATTAACGACATTATTAACGACATTATTAATGACATTATTAATGACATTATTAATGAGATTATTAACGACATTATTAACGACATTATTAACGACATTATTAATGACATTATTAATGACATTATTAATGACATTATTAATGACATTATTAACGACATTATTAACGACATTATTAATGACATTATTAATGACATTATTAATGACATTATTAACGACATTATTAACGACATTATTAACGACATTATTAACGACATTATTAATGACATTATTAATGACATTATTAAACTATAGTAGACCATACGTGTATATAAAACGATAAGCTTAAGCTTTAGCTTTATATTAACGATATATCGTTAAGACATGAATTACCATGAAAGCGGGTCGACTTAGAACCATTAATAATTGATTACGAGTACACACTGCATCTAAGTTACTTGGTGGGATGAAAGTACTCCGTTAGAATAAAATAACAATAACCATAACAATAATACTTTATATAATATGTATAAATATTAAATTTATTGTAAAGATGCGCTAATTAATTATAAATAATAAGTGTTACTTTATTTATATGACACTAGCTTTCATAGTTACTCCATTCCTCTATAATGATGCATACGTTTTAATATTATATACGATGTAGAAATTAAAGTGTTATTTTTATATTTTCCTGAAATTATGAATAATATATTATCTTTATTTAATGTCTTTCATGTATATATATATATATATATATATATATATATTATTGTATTTGTTATATATATGTTCCTGAATGAAAGGACTCCATTAAATAAAATAACATAACACTAACAAATAAAATAACCATTTGCTCTAATATCCCTTTGAATTCGAAGGCTTAAGCCGCTCTCGTGTTAAGGCATCCGCGGTTTTAACGAGAGCCGATCATTTATTTATATACAATTATATAAGATCACTTCTAAATTATATTGTAAGGCCTATTTTAATGGGTTAGAAGGGGCTAGAACCACGAAGCGGATATCAAAATATAATTAACATATACTATCCATATAGTAGCAACGTTGTCAGACTAACCCTATATATATACCCTATATATACCCTATATATACCATATAGGGTTGATCACGTGTTATTACATGTTAGACCAATCACCACTACCAGTGCTATATAATAGAACGGGTCTTCTTTCCGGCAATTTAATTTGAAATATTATATTTTATATTTTTATTATTATTATTTACTTTCAAACAGAAAATAAATACTATTTCTATGAAGAGTGTCTACATAGATAATGTTAAGGTCGGCTACATGTGTATTAATCCCACGTACAAGTGCTAAATACACGTGAAATTGTGTTGTATAATTTAAAATATTAAGTTAAATCATCAATTATAATCAACAGTTTTTACAGAATATATTCTATATATTCTATATAAATATATATATATATATATATATATATATATATATATATTTATAAAGTAGATACTAACAATAATGACATAGTAATAACTTGAATATATTGCTATGTTTATATTATCGCGAACAACGGATAATCACCCTATTAGGTTAAGAACGCCACCGCGCGGGAAGATTGAACACTTAAAGCCTAAGGCAATACGATACGCGGAACATTGTATCACGTGTATGTAGACGCATACGAACGCGCGCATGTACATTGTATGTATGTGCTAGTAGTGATGGGATCTACGTGGTGAGCGTTGCGTCATCGATTATGTCACTATAGGGGGCGAGATCATCGCCATATCTCGTGATTGTCATTGTTTGACACGCGTCACATTTCAATTTCCTACCACAATTTTAATATTGGATCGACACAAAATATATATGTATATATTTAATATAATATATAAATTTAAAATATACATTTAAAGTGATATATATTAGTAAGTGTCTATCTTGATTAACTTGTGAATGGTATTATTTGAAATATATTAACTTTAAATAACCGCAATGTTAATATATATTTAAATTTAAAGTGATATGTCAGTTATTTAATAAATAATATAGGCAAATACAATATCTATTTAGATATTGCAATTACCTATTTTATTTGTTATGTTGTATTGTATATATAATGTAACGTATTAACTCTATATATAATATATATATATATATATATATATATATATATATATATATTAACATTGTGGTATATATATACATATTTATACACATATCAAATAAGATATACTCTATATATATATAGGGTATAGAGTATATATATATATATATACTCTTTATACTCTTTATACTCAATTTAATATTATATTATATAAATATATATATAACAACGACTATATTTAATTAATGTATTGATTGGTAATTATAAATTATATTTTATGTAAGCAAATATATAGTCGAAATATATAATCGAAAGTATAAAGTATAAATATTTACTAACGATAACATACGTTATATAAATAAAAAAAATAATAATACTAAATTAAAATGTTGTATAGTTACAGTGATTTTATAGTGATTTTACAGTTGATTTTACATGTATTGATATACTATAATATTTAGCATATATTATATTTAAATGTATTATACATTTGCAGTAATTGATTGGTATACAAATATATAATATATTTATATATAATATATGATATATATTATGATATATCAATACACACACACATATATATATATATATATATATATATATATAAAAACAGTGGGATATTTGTATATACTATAAACAAAGTGAAGCCTCAGAGTACTGCTGTAAAGCCGTGTAAGCAACATAAGCTAGGCCCATATAAACAACCCATACAGAAAGTTACCTAATGTATTATATATATATATAATATATAATATATATTCTATAGAAATGAAATAATGTAAGTTAACAAAACTGATAGCCACTGCAATCGATGTTTACATACGCTGACCACGCGGTTCCATTAATCACACCCGGTCAATATATTAGGGGGATATTCCGTTAAGGCATTAGACGACTTCAATATTTGTATACTCTACGAAATCACTACGAAATCAATAGGATGCGTTTCTAGGGACATTGTTGGCGAAGCAGAGAAGAACTGGTATCAGCGAAGTGATTCTGTGGGAACCGCTACATGGACAACGAAAACATGGACGGCCGCAGAAGACGTAGACTGCGCAACTCAGAGACGACAGCGGATGCACTACAGATGAATTGAAGACGTCGATGGAAGACAGAGATGAATAGAGAAAATGTACCATGCTATGCCGAACAAGCTCGACTTGGTAAGGTAAGATAAGTTAATCAAGATACAGTCATTTGTAAATCTACTTATATATATATATATATATTTTTTATAAAACTTAGAGACATATGGTTATAAGTGAAAACGTCATATAAGTTCCGGATGGGATGAAAGGACCTCAAAAATTAAAAATAATAATAAAAATAACAATATATATATATATATATATATATATATACTCACTGTTACATATTATTCTAAAATCTATAGATGTTATATTATACCATATATGGTATTTGTAAACTATAACTTTAAACCCTGCTCCCATTGCCTGCGTATCTAAAACCATATATGGTGTCTATAGGTATATGTAAAGCCTGATGAGATGCCCAAATAGTGATCATAATAAAACTATTTCATTATAATGCGGTAATATTATAAACGTTATTGCATAATATTATATTATGTAACATATTATATAACGGTAACATATTTCATCTCAACACATTACATATGAATACATGTATTTTTTACATAAGTATTTATAATATAATCGATAGAAACTATGGATCTAATTTATTTGTCTCTATGATAGTGTTCAATATTAATATTTATTTGGAAATAAAATAATTCCTAATAATTTAAGTTTAATGACATGAATAACATCAGAAACTGTAAAATAATCTTGTAAATATATCATTACTATATAGATAACAGAAGTAATTAAATTGTGTTAACCCTGCATCTCAACTCTGTTAACCCACAATTGAAAGATTATAAACAGGTAATAGATTTATAAAATGTATGTAATTTTGGGTTGTATTAATTTTATATGATTATGAGTTGGTGAATATTTCCAATATATATATATATATATATATATATATATATATATATATATATATCTAAATATCGTAATTAAGTATAAATGTGATCATTCTTATGTATACGTATCACCTATGACGTCATAGGTCCTACGCGGAACCGTACGCATGCGCAGTGAGGAGGCGATCGTATTACCGTGGACAGGTGCGCTCCTAGCGAATAATTAAAACCTCAGCGTCCGACATAAACACCATCTAGTGGTCGGGCTCGTTACTAAATGTATGTGTGTCGCTGTGTGTGACGGCGGTGTGTTCGGCGGTCGAGTCACGCCTGGTTAAGGACATCGCTTAGGACATGAAATGGATACGTTCGATTACGTAAGCGTGACGTATTACTTACGAGATCTCGCGAAATCTCCCGAGACCCCGCCAGATTATATATTAATCGGTCGAATACAAACACAACCGTGTTCTAATGCGTTATAATATTCTATATATTGTTGTTATTGTTGTTTTTGATCTATCGTATCATATATGATGCCATGGCATGCCATGATTACGTAATTATTAGGTCATATAGTATTAGGTCATCGAGTATTACGTCATCTAGATTTACTCGGTTCTCTCTCTCTGTCGTAAAACAATTACAGCTCACGGGAATCTCGGCCCTCTCGTGCAGCTCGTATACATATACGTGTATGTATATTTATATATATATATATATATATATATATATATATATACCAATAGCCTATGTGCCATAGGTATACCTATTGGTAAAGTGTGTATACAAAGTAATTATAATTATTGATTTCGTATATTTATGTATATTACTAGAGTGAGTTTAGTTGTATACAATTGCTATATATAGTTGCTATAGCAGAGAATTATATATATATATATAATTATAATTATAATATATATTAAATATACATATTATATATATATATATATATATATATATATATATATAATAAGTACTATAGTACTTATATAATATATCATATATGATAAAACTATAGTTGTAAATATATATTGATTTAAAACTGGATAAACATAATCAGTTAAAAACGCGCGTCCGATGCAAGCTATATATAGCTTATACTATAGTATATTAATATAATACATATTAATATATTATTTAATATATTAATTAATTAAAATTAATTATAAATATTAATACATATTAATGCAATACCAATTGGTAAAACAATACGCTTATTCGTGTTCAATAATGACGTGAGTGATGTAAGATGTAAGGTCCTTAATAGTAGTGTATATTTACTAATTTAGATTAGTAAATAATATCGGATCAAGTAAATATATAAAATTGTATATATAAATATTTTTTAAATTTTAACTATTTTAAAAATAAATTCTACAAAGATTCCAATGTAATTGTACTTTGATTATTTTTATTAAAAAAATTGAAAAAATTAAATAATATTATATTATATTATATTATATTATTATTTCGAACTAAATAATATTAATATTAAATTGTATGTGTGCTTTAACTTATATTTAAAAATTAAAATACTGAATACTAGCGAGTGAATTAAACATTTAGTCATGGCAAAGGTAGGCTTATAACGATCGTTTCTAATATCATATAGAAAATAGTTGGCAGTGCGAATCATGTTATTAATATGTTGAGAGTAGTCTAGGTGAGAGGTTATAGTGAAACAAGGGTAGTTATATAGTGAGAAGTTGGAACAGATAGTAGTAAATTATGAGTTATTATACTAGAGGAGAACTGGGTTAGATAATATAATAGTATCAGTTTTGTCATATTTAAGGAAAGGGAGTTATGAGAGAACCATTCAGTGAGATCAGTAATACAATTAAACATAGACATTTGAATCAGATCAGAATCAATATAACTAGAAAATTACGCATATATCTGAAGATTATCGGCATAAAGATGATAGTGAATATAAGGATATTTGTGAAGAATTGATTTTATAGGAAGAATATAAATAATGAAGAATATAGGGCCAAGAGCAGAGCCTTGTTGAACATCATGTATGTTAACATAAGGAGGAGACAACGAGAGGTTAATCTTTACCGAAGATGTTCTAGATGAAACAAAATATATAAACCAACTGTGGGCTTGACCGTGTATACCAATGTCATTAAGTCTAATGGAAATAATATTGTGATCGATAGTATTAAAATCTAGATATGTATTGTAGTACGATATAGCATGGTGCTTTATTATTCAGAGTTATGATAATATCATTAATTATCAAAGTAAAGGCAGTTTCGGTACTACGATGAGGAAGATACGCACTTTGATATTTATCAACAATAGCAATGTACGTAATGTAATGTAGGTCTTACTATATGTGGTAATGATGATAATTGGGATATTTTACGATAACTTGATAAATTAAATTGGTCAAGAGTAGTTTTTTTTAAATCGGAATTATGTATGAATATTTCATAGAGTGTGGAACAATATAAGAAATCTATGAATGATTTCAGTGATAAGTCCAATAAAAGATGGTGATAATGAATGAAGTATACTTCTATAGATCTACAATCTACAATTCTACAATCTATAGATTGAGTGGAATAGGATTAGTGGAGAATTGGTTGTCAAGGATATCATCAGAGTGAGTACAATGCCATGTATGGGAAGTGGAAATCATGACCAGTGATATTAAATTGAAATTGAGTCATGCAGTTTTGATGTTTGGAAGAACATTGATAATACTAGACATATTTTATTTGAAGAAATTGGCAAACAAGAAACACAGAATTTAATCAGGATGGTCATGACCTGCAGGAAGATAATTGGTCTGGATTTTACCTACTAAGGTGAAAGATAATTTGTAAGCTTGTTTAGAAGATACAAATATTATGACATTGTTGAAATTGAAGGGTTGGGAGAAAAATAATTTATATATATACATACTTATATTGCTATGTACTACTGATTCATCTAACATTGGATACTAATTAAATTATTAATTAATTAAGATAATGACGAAACCCGAAAACGGTTGTTTTAATTATCGAGTAAATAAATAATGCATTAGTATCTAGGATCAGACAACAACATTATTAAATATATTTATATGTAATACTGAATTATCTATATATATATATATATATATATATATATATATATATATATATATATATAGACAAAAAATGGCCCTCAGTCCCGGGCAAATAGAGGGTGCGAACAATCTCCCGGTTAGGATTGCTACATGGAACACAAGAACACTAAAAGAAACGGATACGGTAGACATATTATTACATGAAACAGAACGAATGGGAATTGACATTAATGGTATAACAGAGACTCATTGGACATCAGATATACCTACGATATGGGAGAAAAATGGACATATCATCATACACTCCCCCCGACAAGATGGAATATGCAGACAAGGTGTCGCTTTAATCCTGAAGAAGCATTTGGGAGAGAAGATAGAGAACTATAAAGCTATATCAAGCAGGTTACTAAAGGTGACTATGGAGTGGGAATCCGAAAGAGTCACATACTTTATAGTGTATGCACCAGACTCCAGCTACGATGATTTAATCGTAGAAGAATTTGTCGGAACACTACAAGAGGAGATGAACCTCCTACCACCAACTGATAAAATAGTACTTTTAGGAGATTTCAATGCATCAGTAGGAAATAATATGCAAGATGACTGGCCAGGAGTAGTAGGCAATTATGCTGTGGGAACTAACAACACAAGGGGGCTTAAACTTCTTCAATGTTGTGCTATAAATGACCTATTTATAGCAAATTCAATTTTAAAACATAAAGAAAAGCGAAGATATACATGGATTTCACCGGATCGCACTGAAAAACAAATTGATTACATAATAATGTCAAAGAAATTAAAGCCAACACTAAAAAACTGCAGATCGTACCACTCTGCGGAGATTGGATCTGACCACTCAATAGTAATTGCAAATATTGATGTGAAAAAATCAAAAAAGTATAATTACACAAAAAAAAGACCTCCAAGACGTTACGACAATGATAAAATACAAAATGGAGAGACATCAAAGAAATTTGCAGCAGAACTTAAAGAACGGTTAGCTACCCTATTGGATGATGATAATGCTACTACGATGCCAAATGATTTCTACAATAAATTTAAAAACATTGTACATACTACTGCTGAACTAGAAATTGGATATAAACAATTTAATGAAGTTCCTGGATTGTCAAACGAAGCAAAAGATCTATGTGCTAGACGTAGAAAAGCCAAATTGCTTGTACTAAATAACCCAAATAACGTTGAAAATGTTAATAATTACCGAACATTAAACAAGAGAGTAAAAATAGCTGTCAAAAAACAAAAGAATGATAATTTATCAGACAAAATATTAGAAATGGAAGAAAACCTAAAAAAGAACAATAGCCACAAATTATTTAAACAAGTCAAAGAACTAGAAGGAAAGAGATACAAACCCGTATTTTCAATGAAAAACTCTCAAGGACAGCTAATGATGAAAAAACATGACATTTTAAACATATGGAAATCACACTTTGAGAAACACCTCAATACACAGTTTCCACATGATGAAGATGCTTTAAGAGAGTTTGAGACAGAGATAGAAAACGCAACAGAGTATATCCCGCCAATAACCGGACACGAAGTGGAAAACTCCATCAAAAGGCTATCTAACAGAAAGGCTCCAGGGATTGATGGAATAACATCCGAACTAATCAAAGCCGGGGGTAAAATGATGATTAAAACACTGACAATCTTGTTCAATAAAATAATTAAGACGGAGCAATCTCCAGAAGACTTGTCGAAAATGATTATTACCCCAATTCATAAGAAAGGCGATAAATCAAACGCAGAAAACTACAGAGCAATTGCATTATTATCAATACCAGGGAAAGTATTCTGTAAAATCCTGATGTGCAGATACTCAAATATTATCGAAGAATCAATAAGTGACTCACAATTCGGCTTCAGGCCAGGTAGAGGAACAATAGACGCAATATTCATCGTAATGCAGATAATAGAGAAGGCAAGAGAACACCAAGTTCCGCTACACATCAACTTTATTGACTTCAAGGCGGCATTTGATACAATTTGGAGAGAGGCACTTTGGAAAATGATGATCCAGATAGGCATCCCTCAGAAATATGTTACGATAATAAAAGACTTATACAATGATACAAACTGTGCAATAATTGCTGGTGGGCAACTAATAGACTGGTTCCCTGTTAATATGGGCGTGAGACATGGTTGCATCATGTCGCCGAGCCTATTCAATATATTCATAGAACATGTAATGAAGAGTCTCACATGCTTAGATAGAAATCTACGACTGGATGATGAAATGTCAATTGATATCAGGTACGCTGATGACACAACTTTGGTATCGGCCGTTTTTGAAAAACTCCAAATAGCAACTTCAGAGCTAGAAAATGCTTGTCATAAATGGGGCCTAAAGATAAACCCTCTTAAATGTGCAGTTCTGACTACTGAAAAAAATGATATCAAAATCGGTAATAATATTGTCCCCAAAGTTAACCAGTTCGAGTTTTTGGGCAGTCTTGTCCCCAATTGTCAAGAAGATGTTTTACACAGAATTTCTATCGCATCTCAGGCTTTTGGTAGGTTGAGAGAAACTATCTGGACTTCTAGTGACGTATCTAGAAAACTCAAGATCAGACTCTACAAAGCCCTCATTCTCCCATTTGCTATATACGGGTCAGAGACATGGACAATGAGGAAACAAGAGGTCAATTCCCTGCTGGTTTTTGAAATGAAATGTTTAAGAGCCATCCTGCGAGTTACAAAGAATGACAGACTCACTAATACAAATATTAGAAAGTCACTGAACGTAACTGAAACTATAGAAGAAGTCATTATAAAAAGACAACTTCGTTGGTTCGGCCATGTAGCAAGAAGCCGAGATATGATCAACTCCAGTTACAAGTTGGACTTCAAAAATCCAAGACCAAGAGGACGTCCATTAAATAGATGGGCGGATGGCATCAGAGAAAATAGTGGCATTCCACTTCTGACCTTGGAAAGAAGGGCAGCTGACCGATATGCCTATAAAAAGCAAGTGTTCGTGTGTGCTGCAAGGGGACGTCAAGTCCTACGCAACTAAGTCAAGTAAGTCATATATATATATATATATATATATATATAATATATAATAATATGATAACTGACTTCGTGTCTCAGTTGGCTAAGGCGTCAGACACACAAGCAGTATACTGCTCTCATATAGGACGTGATACTCAAGTAATGGGTTCAAGCCCCATCCGGACCTTTAAAATAGGTCTTAAAATATTATTTAGAACTAATCTTATATAATTGTGTATAAATAAATTATCATCGAAGGGAAATTATAATGGTTATAAGTGAAAAATTCATCTACATTCCTGGATGATATGAATGGATTCCATAAAATAAAATAACAATAACAATATATATATATATATATATATATATATATAACAATAACAATAACAATATATATATATATATATATATATATATATATATATTTATATATATGATATATATCCTATATGATTAGCATCCAATATGATTCCTTCATACAAGTTCGGTAAATTTTCAATACAATCATATAAGATAGCAGTATTTAGTGTAAGTATAATATTAATAGTCTTTAATATAGGGAAGATTATCTAAGTGTGAGTAATAGGCAAGGTGCATCTCGTTATTATCATAGTGGAGTCTACGCTAACACAACTAAACAAACACTACCTCTTCTACTACTTGCGCATATGTGTGTGTGTGTATGTGTGTGTGTGAAAGTGTATGTATGTGTGAGTATGTGTGATAGTGTGAGAGTGTGTGTGTGAAAGTGTATGTATATGTGATGTGTGTGGTAGTGTGTGAGAGTATGTTGTAGTGTTTATATGTGTGAGTATGTGTGATAGTGTGAGAGTGTGTGTGTATTCACATGTATTGGTGCGGGTGTGTGTGCGCGAGTGCGAATGTTTGATTTAACCACGATGGTGGGAGTATTGAATGCAGGATAATGGAGTGGAGAGCGGCGACCATACAGTATGTTCTATGTCCTTCTATTGTAGTGTATTACGTAATGCATGTTAATGTCTTGTTGTGAACATTTGTGTACGCAACAGTGTATTGTAATCATGTCCACAAACATGTGTAACAAGTAATACGCGTATACATATACATATGTATATATATATATAACATACCACTTTATGTATGTTCTTTATTACCTTTATTACCTTTATTCTTTATTACCTTATGTATTACTCTTATTTAAATTATTAATAACCTCATCAAGAGAATATCTTATTTGATCATTTTAATACACAACGGGATATATATTTATGTATATATATATATATATATATATATATAAAGTATTAGATACACGTATAAAAGAGTATATATATATATATATATTTATATATATATATATGTATATGTCTATTATGTGCATATATATGCACACATGCGTAAAAGAGTATATAATATATGTATATATATATATATATATATATATATATATATATATGTATGTGTGTGTGTGTGTGTGAATACATATATATGTATATAAATAGGAGATATTGTTCTAATCACGTGCAACATTAGCAGATGACCGCTAGAGATGACCACTACGGCTGAAGTAGTGGTCTTACTGGTGTTGTAGTCACGACCCGTATATATTATGTAGCTTCGCTATGTACACTGGTATAAATGAGGAATATATAATATATATATTATATGTGTATATATTATTATTTTATAGTCTTCGTAAATGATAAAATCATATTTTGCGACCGTATATGGTCCTATAGGAATAATAAAATAAAACGAAAAACAAAAACAATAAGAATATAAATAATTTAAGTACAGGAAATAATTAACATTTATGATATTTATATAAAAAGAATAACACTGTTTGATCTATAACTACAAGTTACTCATCTCTTAAATAAATATAGAGAGTGTTAATAATTCATAAATAACGATGGAATTCATTCCATAACGTATCTGGCATTGGTATATTAATGGTACTAGAGTACCAGTATATATACAGTACAGTTAAGTATACTTTCGTTACTAATACTAATAATGATATACCATTGTAGTAGTAGTAACTCGTATACCATAATGGCTAATATTCAGGAATACATATGTTACTAGTAGAGGAAAGTAACCGAATACGGACAGTGCCCGAATACGGACACTCTCAGTATCTCATAAACCATAAATCCTACAAAAAAATTGTAATGTATAAAATATTCATAATAATATATATAGTATAAAAATGTATTTTTTATTTTTTAATTATTTAAAATATTGCTGATATATCCAATAAACTGATTTTTTTATTACGTTTTTAAATTTATGAAAAAAATGTATACCAAAAACCTTCTCATGAAGATACTAATGTATCGATATAAAATATAACAATATATTATTAAATAATAAAGTATTCTAAAAAATATATATTTAATTTCTATATTTGTTATCAAATATTCAATAAGTTATAAGCATATATATAGAGGTCATATAAGTTCCTAATACGGACACCCTATAACCAATCAGCTCGCGGCGTATGAACTATTCTGTTTTTCATAAAAATCGCGTGCGTTATAATATTAATACCACCAACAAAGTTAAATACAATTTGTTTATTATTTATATACTTAGATTGTATTATTAATTAAAAAATAATAATAATAAATAAATTATTAACTAATTAAATTAGAATAAATTAATTATAAATAATGTAATTGTAATTTGTCTGATTGATTCATCAATAATATATAGTGTATCTAGTGGTGTATAGGGTGTCCGTATTATAACACAGGGTGTCCGTATTCGGACATGGGTACCGAATACGGAAACCCCCGTTATCTATGGAATTAAAAGATTAAATAAAATTTTAAAATCACAATAATATCTATAATCATAAAATATTAATATATTGTAATTTTTGAAAACAAATAATGAGTCATAAAATGTTAATACCATTTATTGTTAAAGTGTCCGTATTAGGTTACTTTCCCCTAAATAGGTTACGGAAAATTTTAAGAATAGAAGAAGATGGAAATATATATAAAGGAAAGTATAGGACATAGTATAATCAACGGTGATGTACCATATATCAATGGTCATGAATAATTTATGATTCAATTAATGGTTCCCCAATTAGTAGTACTAATTCATGACTCATGCTTGAAATACTTGGAAATAATGTTATTGATAGTAATTGATGATATCACGATATAACTTCTCGCGTATACCCGATATCTAACAAATAACATCAATACACATGAAAGATACAATATTCAATACCGATATCGACTAGTCTATAGATAGATATAATATCATGATTCAATGTTTCTATATCTCTCGAGAGATCAGGTAGGATCAGATAACGAGTGTGTTATTAGCTAGTAATACTATAGTAATACTATAGTATCATGTATGATATCAGCAAGGACATGGCCTTGATATCATTACATGTAAGTCACGTTAGGGCTAATTCAGATATAGCTAACTCCGATAGTGCTAATTCAGATAGGGTTAATTCAGATAAGGCTAATTCAGATATGGCTAACTACGATAGGGCTAACTCCGATAAGGCTGAATCAGATAGGGCTAATTCAGATAGGTCTAACTCCGATAGGTCTAATTCAGATAGAGCTAACTCCGATAGAGCTAATTCAGATATGGCTAACTCAGATAGGGCTAATTCAGATAGGACTAACTCCGTAGGGCTAACTCTGATAGGGCTAACTCCGATAGAGCTAATTCAGATAGGGCTAACTCAGATAAGGCTAATTCAGATATGGCTAACTACGATAGGGCTAATTCAGATAGGGCTAACTCCGATAGGGCTACTTCAGATAGGGCTAATTCAGATATGGCTAACTACGATAGGGCTAATTCAGATAGGGCTAACTCAGATAGGGCTAATTCATATAACGCTAATTCAGATAAGCCTAACTCCGATAGGGCTAACTCCCATTTATTATGTATATTATATTAATTTCTCAATATTTGTTTTTTATAACATAATTAATTTAAATCAAATAAATAATATATTTCTTATTTCTAAAATACTCCTAGATCATGCAAATAGATATTTATAGAATTTAAAACCAACATATCCTATTGCTTTGTTATATATTAGTAATGAACAATTGGTTTTCATCATATGAATAATAATTTAAAGCATATTTGTTTTCATTTAAAAATGCATAGTTTGATACGAATTTACATTTAAATAGTTAAGATAATTTACCTATACAGGTAGAGCAGTTAATTTTGGTAAACAAAATAAAAGTACACGATTTCGCGTGAGTGATATATATTTATTTAGAAAATCGTCGGCCATTAATATGTTAGCATATAATACAAGAATGGGGGGAGCAAGTGAAGATAATGAGTAATATAAACAAATTACATACAATAAACTACTAGATTTACTACTACTACTACTACTACTACTACTACTACTACTACTACTACAACTTATACATATATCAAAAACTTATATAATACTGTTTGTTAGTTAATTGTGTGATATTAGCATAGTACCTGCATATATTGTTGTAACTATGTATATCGCATACTCCGCTAACTCATTCATGTATAATGTATGGTTGTGTTTTATATATATTTAAATACATGTACTAATAATTCGATATCTCAGAAACCTAATAACTCAGACACATTTATTTGTTCCCTTTAATTCTGAGATATATATAGTTAACTGTATAAATATTCATATGTTCTTTGACATAAACTCATAAACTATATATATATATATATATATATATATATATATATACTATATTATATACTATATTATATACTATATTGTATAATATATTATATACTATTATTACATAAGTATGCATGTTCACCTCAACCGGGCATAAACAATACATATTACACAACATGTTGACATCTATTATACTGCAGTACAATTACGCAATAGCTTGTATGCTAGTATGTATAAATAGTCTATGTTATTCGATGAACACGTGACAGAAAGACAGACAGACAAGCAGGGAGGGCGACATACAATCAGTGTACGTATGGAAACACTGGTCACATGATCAGTAGCGGCTATAGCTATAGTAGATAAATGCACAGACGTATGCGAGTTCGTACTCAAACACACACACGCACGCACCCACACCTACGCACACACACACACACACCCACACACACGCACACACACGCACACATACGCACACACACGCGCACACACACGCACACACGCACACACACCCGCACACGTGATTCGTATATGATTCTTATTAATTAACATCTGGATACAAGCGCGAACTCGCGCGTATAATTACATTTGTAATAAGAACCGGACACTCGTATTAGCACCGTCGCACAGTACCACGTATATCGTATCACAGACTGCGGTGTACGCAGTGTATTCGGTATTCAGTTAACGCCTCTTACAGTGTACAACACTTCTACACCTATGCTGATGCTGCTGCTGCTGCTGCTAGTGATGCTGGTGTTGATGTTGATGTTGATGCTGGTGTTGATGCACGTGTTGATGCTGATGTTGATGCTGGTATTGATACTGGTGCTGATGCATGTGGTGGTTGTATGTCCACGCCGGATCGGTTCACATACGTGACAAACAAGTATGATATGTATTGTATATGTGTTGCTCGTACTACACACTAGATGGCGCACAGTGTGGCACGTGACTTTAGCTGTTGCCATGACCCAAGCGGTCTCACTCTCGTGATTTTCCGAATATGTAAAAATCAAAACAAATCCCAGTGACTCCATTACGGGATCTATAGATTGTAACCCATAGAAACTATATTTTCATAAAATTTCACGAAAATGCCTTCAAACTCAATCAAAGCAGGATTCAGATGTGCAATTATGAATTGTTACAACTATTCAAGAAATGATACCTTTCCCTACCACAGATTTCCACTAGATGATGAACGGTGTGTTAATAAATCCGAAAAAAATAAATATTAAAAAATTCAAAAATTATTTTTTGAATTTTTTTTATAATTAATTATGTATTATATAGACTATTTTATACTCGTAATTCTATGTGGTATGCTATGTAAATATTTTATAATTTATTATATACTCTTATTTCGAAAATTTAAAGTATTAATAATCATTAACAATTATAAAATAGTCATAAAATCGCTGAATATATAATTATTATAATAATATCATATTATATTATTTTATTTAATAAAATCATTTTTAAAATGTGCATACTTTGACACGCGATGTATGCGCTCCGATGTCATAAGGTATAGCGCGCCGGTTTCTACTGTATTCTCATATTTAATATGAGAATACAGTGGAAACCGGCGCGCTATACCTTATGACATCGGCGCGCATACATCGCGTGTCAAAGTATGCACATTTTAAAAATGATTTTATTAAATAAAATAAAAATAGTGTACTAAGCACAGTATTAACCATAAATAGTAATCCTCAAATATATATATATACGTGCCGGTTTTCCACTGATACGTAATATAGCATCCTATTATTTGTATTTTTTAATGACAGAATTAAATTCAAAATACAAATACTATATATATATATATTATTTCTATATTTTATATTGTGATATCTAAATATATAGATATACAAATATTATATTAAATAGTGATTTGATAAATAAATATATACATTACATAAATACATATATATATATAAATACAATATATAATTATATATTTATATTATAGATATGTAATATATCTATTAAAAAAGAAGTATTCTATTGTGATACTGATGTGTATATCTGCGAACTAAGCGCCTAGAGTGTCGGGTCGTGGTACTGCCGTGTATATCTGCGAACTAAGCGCCTAAAGTGTCGGGTCGTGTTATGCAAACTGAGTTATACGATATTCTCATTATTAAATAATATAGATGCAAGAGATGGGCAATTAATTCAAGAAACCAAACTCTTCTGAATATTATTAAATCGCGAGGGATTAAAGGACTAAGAGAATTACGTGTGTGTGGAAGACATTTTGAAGATAAGATGTACAATAACTCGTCAAGGTAAATTTAAATTTTAAAATTTGTTTATTTATTTGAAATTATTAATTGATATTAATTTATAAAATAACAGAAAACGGTTAGCTTACATGGCTATTCCGACCATAATACCAGTTACGAACCCGCCTCCTCAACTTGGATCAAGAAGACAAATTGTGAAAACGCCTACTGTTCATATATTATGCGGTTGGTATACACATGCATACATATAAAAACACATGTGTGTTTATTTATAATATACTATGCTATATCTTTGTGATAATAATATAAATATATTATTATTTATATTAATATTCATTACAGAAGGTGAAACTGATACGGCTTCAGAGGACGAATATGATAACTCGACGCTCCCAACTGAGATATTCGACGCTCCCGAAGTTTCTCCAGTACAAATGAGTACCCCCGTCATCGACTCTCAAAATAATCAGTTGAAAACTGCATTATTAACAATTAAATTATTGGAAAAGAGAGTGGCAACACAACAAGCAACCATCACAATGCTTCGAGCTTCAAATAGCAGACTACGCTCAAGATCGTTCAGACTCAACAATAAATTTCGACCACTATCACCAGTACAACCAATTTCACAAATCCAGAAGAGTAATCTAAAGGATTTTTTACTACGCCAGCTAGAACCAGACAAGAAACCTCGCGGAAAACGGTACAAATGCGATGAAAATATGTTCGCTCTGTCGTTATGGCACTCGAGTCCAAAATGTTATCGACTACTTAGGACCACATTCTCTCTACCATCCATCTGTACATTACGGCGCTCCATCAAGATGATTGATATGAGACCCGGATTCCACGAACGGATATTCGAATCGATAAGGGAGAAAGTTGAAACATTTACTAAAAAGGAATCGCTGGTTGCCATCGCTTTTGATGAAATGTCAATAAAGACTCATCTTCAATATGATGAAAGAATCGATTCGATTATCGGATACGAAGATTACGGAAATAACCAAAGGTCCGAAAAGCTAGCGACTTACGCCACGGTATTTATGGTACGCAGCATTTTTGGATCATGGAAACAGTCTATTGGTTATTGCCTTACATCGGGCCCTATGAACTCTACCATTATTACACAAAAACTGAAAGAATGCATCGACAAGGTGATTGCGTGTGGGTTAATACCAAAGGTGGTAATTTGTGACCAGGGACCCAATAATCGCAGCTGTCACGCAAATCTCGGAGTAAGCGATCGACAGTTTTTCTTGATAAATAACATAAAGATATACTTTATGTATGATCCACCTCACCTTTTAAAAAGTATACGTAATGGCCTCTACAACAATGGATTCTATTATAAAAATGGTTTGATTTCATTTGATTATATAAAAGAATTATATAATATTAAAAGGGAAGATAACATTGAGATAGCCGGACGCTTAACAGAGAAGCATATAAATCTAACAAGCTTCAGCAAAATGAAAGTCAATTATGCAGTGCAATCTTTGTCACAGTCAGTCGCTTCAGGAATAAGAACTGTCATTTTACTAAGTAAAAGATTACCGAAGGAGGCAATACAAACCGATCAATTCTGTGAACTCTTCAACAATCTATTTGATATATTCAATTCGAAAGGTACGTTATTCTTATATATATAATTAATATTATACTATTTATTTATATATGTACAAACATCTACAGGTAGTCACGACAACGAATATAAGGCAAAAGTGTTCACCAATGGAAAGTCATATGATTTTTTACAACAATCTATAATAGAACTAGACGATATTCGATATATTAGCGACCGGTACTCAAATAGCCTACCATGCCTGATAGGATGGAGAAAAAATTGTGTTTGTCTCCTCGATCTAATACGACATCTAAAGGAAGAATATTTAATTGATAGTCTACCAATGCATAATTGTACACAGGATGATGTTGAGAATTTGTTTGCACGCATTCGATCTGGAGGTGGTAATCGAGATAACCCTTCTGCGCTAGAGTTTGCCGCAGAATACAGAAAAATCACAGTTGATTCGCTGTTCGATACAGTCCGAGGCAGTAATTGCAACTTGGATGCCGGGGAATTCTTAGTTAAACTAAATCAGCTGCAGGCTGAACAACCCGAAACTCATATTATGCCGGATATTATTCTCCCAGAGGTTTCTCCAATATCATTCTCTGAATCAACTCTGACTGATAATACAATTTTATTATTAACGGAGGATATCTGTACATATGTAAATAGTAATTTTTGTTGTGATTGTAGTTTGTTAGTTTGTATGAGTGTGCCTAGTGTGTTTTCTTGTAATAGTATATTAAGTATGGATATGTCAAAAAATAGTATGAATCGTATTCAACCAACTATAGTATTTAATAATTATATAAAAAAATTGTATATTTTATTCAACTTGTATATAAAACATATCGTTCATAAAGAAAACATATGTAATACCTTTTTATATATTTTGAATATTAATGATGTACATTTTAAATATTGTGATATATGTGTAATTACTAGGAAAGTTGTATTATTTTTTATTAAAAAACGTCTAAAATCAACATTATCAGTTGGAAATTTAGAAACTGTAGAAATCGTCAAATGTGGAATTAGAAAATCAAGAAAATTATTAAAATTAAAACATTTATAAACTATATCAACAAATGTTTATTATTACATATATATTATAATAAATTATTACATATTAATTATAATGTAACTAACTATTTATTATATATAAAAATATTATATAACCTGATATAACCGTGATATTCAACTATATATACTTAAATAATTTAATAAATATTTTTTTAAATTACACTTCATATTTCAAAAGTGTAGTACGGACCCGGGTACGGACAGTAGGCACAAATTAAATAAATATAAATAACAAAGTTCATGCGTATCTATCAAGGCGTGCGTCGCGCGAATAAATTATTCGTAGTTAATAATTACTTTGTATAGGCTCACATCGGGATATAAACTAAATCAAACAACCGAAAAATATCAATCTGAAATTTTGAATTAATCAATTAAAACGAATAGTGTATACGTATATTTTTATAAAGTTATCATTCCATATATACATGTTTTCATTTAGATTTTATTTTCGTGTGCACTAGAGCGTATAATAAATTTGCGTAACGCACGCCATGCGCGCCACTAGTGAAGTTTGCTATTTATAGATATTTAATTTGTGCCACCCGCCCGTATTCTCTTTTCAAAATATAGGTTTAAATATAAGTATAGGGATTTATGTATTAAATAATAGTTTAATATTATGTATATTATTTAAAACTATTAAATTAATAAATATAACTTAAGTAGTAATTATGTATTTATGTATTTAAAGAAATATATAAATTTTAATATTTTTAAATTTAATTTTTCTATATCCCAACATGTTATTTGTTTACATTTATTTGATTTGTTTACATATTTGATAAGTTTGCATTGGAAGATAGAGAGTGAGATCGCTTGGGCCATGACGATTAACGGATAACAACATGCCGCCATGGAAATCGTAGTACTATAGTAGTACCGAAGCCCGGCTTTGGTAATAGGAAGTAGGTAGTACTACTATAGGAATACATTATTTTATTTTATTATTAAACAAATAACATATACTTATAGACGCATGATAAAGAAGGCTAAACATGATTACTATACTCAGGGCCGGCTTAAGGGGGGGGGCAAATCGGGCAATTGCCCGGGGCCCCAAATTTTGGGGGGCCCATGAATTATTTGAGACATTTTTTTTTTACTATTTATATGAAAAAAAAAAATTGTCTTAACTATTTTTCTTATATATTATTAATTCTAATTAAAAAAATAAAAATAATATAATAAATTAATTAAATATGAGTCATTTAGGCCGATTTTAAGAGTGAATTTTACAAAAAATTCTAAATTGACACGAAGATATGGTGGAAACAGCTACATGAAGATTTTGGAGAACATGCTAATAGTGATAACATAGATCTTCTCACACATCTCTGATTGTTAGATCAAATAGTATGAAACCGATTAATAAATAATTGTTTGATAAACTAGAAGGTGATAAATGATAAACGTATTAAGGTATTATTAACCATAGAACTATTAAATCTTAACAATTTATAATTCTATAATTAGTTTACAAAATAAAAAGTATACTTTTTTTTATTAAAATTAAATATATTTTATAAGATATATTTTAACTATGATTTCTGATATTTGTAAAGGATTATATTGATTATAAATTACGAAAAAAACGATATTCTATATAGATTTATAATTGTTATAGTAATTAAAAAAATAGATATTTTCAAAATAATTTTTCTCAAAATAATTAACTTTCTCTATCTTATGCTCGTAATAATCAAATGTGTATATTCTCATAGTGTATATATTATTATAGTTGTATTAGTACACATAATATATATAATAGTTTTAATTTAAATAGGATTATTCTGCTTTAGGTTATTCCTATAGTATTGTTAATAATGTCTATTGATGAAAGGGAATTATGTACATACAATGATTATCTTTTTCAACATACTATCATTACAGAAAGATATTATATTTATTGAAACAGATATTATTTATAAATATATATATATATAACATACATATAATACTAAAGGCATTTTTGCAATTATCCACCTATTACTTGCAAATGAATGTTTAGATTGACATCACCCTCATCAAATAAATACACAATGGCGATATTCTTATTGGAGAATAGGTGATAAGTTATCACTGATAACTACATAATTGAAGAAATACAAAATTCAAAATATTATATTATATATCAGTGTACTCAATTCCATATATATCACATCGATATATATTATCGTTATTTATATCAAGTTAGGTAGGTATTATAGCCTATAGGCATAACAGTGGGTGATATCACCACTATATGCATAACAGTGGGTGATATCACCACTAAATACTAAGATTACCTATATCACGTGACTACAGTTAATCAAGAACTACAAAGTTAGCTACATCGGTGAAGAGGCCCCACAACCCGTCTTGAATACTGTCATGACTCCGGATCGTAAGCTGATGTTCAACTTTGAACCCATTCTCCAACCTGCCACTCAACCTGTCTCTGAAACTGTCACTCAAACCGATAAGATCAATAGAAGAGTTGATTAGATAACGTCCTGTTCTGCGTGGTGGTCCACTTCAGCAACCCCTATAACCCTATAACCCTATATCCCTACCATATACCCTATTACACACATATTATGATATTATGATTAATAACGTAGCTAGTTTTATTAATTCTGTAAACATTGTTGTATTTTGTTATTATTGATAACGGTAAGATACGTACTTAGTATGTACTTATGTATACATTCTTAAGTACTATATACTACAACTATGTACTATATTCCTACCATATTAATATAGTAATATTTTAAATTCATATTTTGCTTAACTTATAAATATTAATAATTATTATTTTTCATTTTAAGCCAATATATAATATATTATAATACGATATATAAAATAGTGATTAAATGACAATAATTCAGTATTTATATTTTAAACAATTCACAAGACTAAGTTATAAAGTTAATATAAGTTAGTTAAGTTAGTATGTATATATTGTTAGGCATGCATGCATCGCTATATATATATATATATATATATATATATTACATAGGTATACCATCGATATAAAGAAAGTTTTCTTTATATCGATGAGGTATACATGTTAGTTATAAATGTATAGGTATATATTACTAGGTAGGTACATATTTATAGGTATATGTTGCTAGATATACACTGTCAGGTATATATCGGCATATCGATCACTTGGTATACATTAATAGTTAATGATATCAATATAAATATATTCTAGTAATATTTGGAATATCAATATCAATATAACAAATTATGAAAGTTCGATAAAGTAATAACAGTTATTGTTATTACATCGATTAACAACACAATTACCGGTAGGCCTACATGATATTATTTAATAATTGACAGGGAACAAATAAGCGATATAAACAATATATGTAATTATACCTATAGGTAATTACATAATATATTGTATACAATAATTAATTTGAAACATTACATCATAAACTGTATCTTGATTACGCTATGCAAGGTATCGTAATGTACCTGAACATCGCATGCACAGGGCCGGCTTAAGGGGGGGGGGCAAACCGGGCAATTGCCCGGGGCCCCACATGTTGGGGGGCCCATGAATTATTTGAGAAACATGTTGTTTACTATTTATATAAAAAAAAATATTCGTAATTGTATTTTTATTAATTATATATTATTAATTCTAATTAAATAAATAAAAATAATATAATAAATTAATTAAATATGAGTCATTTATGCCGATTTGAAAAGTGAATTATACAAAAATGTACACGAAGATTTGGTGAAAACAGGTACATGAAGATGTTGGAGAACATGCTAATAGTGATAACCATAGATCATCTCGCACATCTCTGCTTGTCAGATAAAATATATTTTAGTACGAAACGGATTGATAAATAATTGTTTGTTAAACTAGAAAATTATAAATGATAAACGTATTAAGGTAATATTAAGGGTAGTATTAAGGGAATATTTACCATAGTTGAATATTAACAATTTATAATTCTAAAATTAGTTTACGAAAAAAAAGTATACTTATTTATATACTTATTTATATTAAAATTAAATATGAGATATATATTAAGTTTAAGTTATATTTTAACTATAATTTCTGATATTTGTAAAGCATTATATTTATTATAAATTACGAAAAAAACGATACTCTATATAGATATATAATTTGTATAGTAATTAAAACTAATTAGATATTTTCAAAATAATTGTTATCAAAAGAATTAATTTTCTCTATATACTTCTCGTATTAATAAAAGGTGTATCTTCTCATAGTGTATATATTATTATAATTTTGTTAGTGTAAATAATATATATATAAATTTATAATTTTTTTAAATTTAAATAGGAATATTCTGCTTTATAGTATTTTTAATAATTATTATTGATAAATGGAATTCTGTACATAATATTTCAACAGACTATTATTTAGCTTAGAGAAAGAAATTATATTTATATTTATTGAAACAGATATTATTTATAAATATATATATAATGATTATAGATTATATTATAATCTAAATATAATACTAATGGCATTTTTGCAATTATCCAACTAGTAGGCTACTTACAACTGAATGTTTAGATTTACATCACCCTCATCTATATTTATATATAAATACACACAATGGCGATATTCAAATTGGAGAACAGGTGATAAGTTATAACCATAGATTTATAATTTACAACTTGTAAACTATAAATCTATGGTTATAACTGATAACTTAGTAATTGAAGAAATATAAAATTCAAAATATTAATATGTACGATGACTTATTAACGTACTTAGGTACCTACATGTGATATATCTGGAATTTAGTACACTGATTATATTAATTAATATAATCAGTGTACTCAATTCCAGATATATCACATGTAGATAAGTCATCAGTAATCGTCATATATAATAAGTTAGGTATTATTATTATATAGATATTTATTGATGTACGTTCAGATTCATTATAACATTGGTCAATATTTAGCTTACGATATATTAGAATTTTTTTAAATAATAATATAATTATAATAGATTATAGAGCTCAAAGTTATGAAAAATCCAGCAATGTCTGAAAGATTCAATAAATGAAATATATCATAATATACCATAGTCCATTGTCAATATGGATCCCCATATCTGCACTGTGAATTCCTTAAATCTGGTTGGGCAAAATGCCGTTGAATCTTCGACAATTGTAGCAATATTATTTGCTTTCATCCCAAATATATATAATTTATTTAGCCAAACTAAATAAAGAATATATTAACATCTATATTAAAGAAGAATATAATATATTAACATCAATTAATACAATTTTATTAAAAGCATTATCGAATATAATATGGTCATCACAATCATATTTTATTAGAGCAGTATATTGTGGATTTCCCAAAATTACATAAGATATATCTGATATTATATATGTTAAAATATTACGTAAATTACATTACTAGAGTAAACATAGTTATTCAATAAAATGCAAGAATTTGAGACTTCAATATTATGAAAACCGTGGAGCTAATTACTTTGTGACTAAAGTCGATCAGAAAAGTATTGCAATTAGGTTAAATTGAGATAAAAGTGGTAATAAAAAATATTGATGCACTCTCTAAATATATAGGCGAGAAAATAAATGATTATGAGGAGTTGATTAGAGTATAGGTATACCAACAAATTAAAAAATAATGAGTATAATGATAACATATGTAAAATTAATGAATTTACATCATATAATAAGTTAAAAATAACTATTTTCTAACAATATTTGACAATTTAATTGATATATAGGAATATACTTATAAATATATAGGAAATACTAAAAAAGATAATCATGTAATTATTACTAATTATATAAATAATATGTATTATACATATTGTATATATATCATCTGACATCAGCAATTAAGATGATTAGTATATAAGATAATTCAGTATTAAACATATAGTATACCATATTGATATACACCTCAAAGGAATGGACTATACAAATATTAATATATAGGATGTATATGATGGGATAGATATATCCAATCGTAGACATTTTCATCCTAATATATTTAATGGTAAATAATTACACTTGAGATAGAAGCTTCTCTAAACTTAAACTTATAAATACTTTTCTATGACATTATCTGACACAATAAATACTTTCAAATCTGTAACATTATATTTATCAAAGCTAATTAATTAAATTGATAATGAATAAATAATACTGATTTAGAAGAGGAAATCGAATAAAATAAATATGTAATAATATAATTTTAACTAATTATATAATTTAACCTATACTTATATCATTTGTATTAATTAATTTGTAAATTATAAATATGAAATGGGAATGATTTTAAAGTGGGTACCGTAATATCTATTTACATCCATATCGTGAAGGAGACACCCTACATATATTAGATGCATCTTAAAGTGGGTCTCCTTCACACGATACATGTACATTATTATTTACTAAATATGTATGCACACATTTTTTTTTAAAGATTATAAATACTTTTACATAATTTGATCACGCATAATAGAATAATAATACATCATATATATATATATATATATATATATATATATATATATATATATATATATATATTAGTTATTTCTAGAATGGCTCATTTAATATGTTATGAAATTCTTATGGGGCCCATACGTTTTTTTTGCCCGGGGCCCATAGTATGCTTAAGCCGGCCCTGACTATACTGATACCATAATATCCGCTGGAAATGATTATAAGAAACTCTTCAAAATTTCAAATTCCCTGCCTGGGTGTATAACTCCTCGCATACTTCCTGACTGTATTCCATCTATCAACGCAAGCAACTTTGATAATTACTTCAATAACAAGATACATAGAATCATTAACTGCCTACCCAAACCCATACTACCACAACTTATATTACCAACATATTCACTTAACTCATTCTATACCCCTTCTACGGCCTGCATTGATAAACTTCTATTAGCCGTCAAATCATCATGTATATTAGACCCTTTACCTACACTAATATTACATAAACTTTCCTCCTTTCTCTCCCCATTCTATAAAAGTATAATTTAGAATTCCATTTTAACGGGTGTTGTTACACCCTACATGAAATTGGCACACATTACTCCCATAATAAAAAATTCCTCCAGAGATAAATCAGATCTCTCAAACTACCGTCCAATATCAAACCTCTCCTTTATATCTAAAACACTTGAAAGAGTTATAGCTGCACAATTAAATAACTACCTTATCAACAACAATATACTAAATAAATTCCAAAGTGCCTATACTAACAACAAAAATACGGAAACTGCACTAACCCATATACTAAATAACATCCTATTATATCCCACTAAATACTGCTCCATCATTGTTCTTTTGGACCTTTCAGCTGCATTCGATACTATAGATCACAATATTATGATCCGTCGACTGCAATGCATTGGTTTGTCCAGTACAGCATTAGAATGGTTCATCTCCTACCTCGATAGCCGTTATTACTCAATTAGAATTGAATCACACTTAACTAAACCACGACTAATATCAAACGGAGTTCCACAAGGATCCGTTCTCGCCCACATTATTTTTAATATATACTTATCTCCCCTACTAGATATTGTTGATAAATACCCAGACATCAACTTCCATGTATATGCTGACGACATACACATTTACTACAACTTACCGGACCCCTCCTTAAACGTATCCGCACTAAATAAATGCATAGAAGATATAAGATACTGGCTAGCAGCAAACTCATTAGCACTAAATAGTGAAAAAACTACTGCGATATCAAAACATCGTATACCCTATATACCATCCATCCACATCAATAACCACAACATAAAAATCTCTCCTTACGCTAAAAATCTCGGAATAATAATAGCAAACTAATATTTTCCCAACATACAACTGAAATATCCAAATCTGTGAACCGCACACTACATACAATACGACTAATAAGACCCTCAATAACGACAGAACTTGCTAAAACTCTCATAACAGCCCTAATACTTCCTCGCCTCGACTATTGTAATTCCATTCTACATAAATCTAATAGAAACACAATAATATAACTCAATAGACTATAGTCTAGAGTATACTCTATTCAGCTGCACGTACTATATATATAATTCCCAAATACTCTAGGACCCACATAACCCCCTACCTAAAATCACTTCACTGGCTCACAACGTATACAATATAAAATATTACTTATGATTCACCATGCCACATATTATAATAACTACCTGACCGACTTACTAAATTAACCTAATCCCTCCAAACCACAACGTACCATATACAAATATAAATTATTCATCCAAAACTCCCGTAACATCACAAGAGAATAAGAAACTGCTTTTTCATTATCGGCCCCTAAACTACGGAATAGCCTACCATATGATATAAGATCACTATTTTCGACCCCCATCTTTAAAAGTAGGTTAAAAACCCATCACTACTACTACTACTACTACTACTACTATAGTAGTATACTACTACTACTACTACTACTACTACTACTACTACTACTACTACTACTACTACTACTACTACTACTACTACTACTACTACTACTACTACTACTACTACTACTACTACTACTACTACTACTACTACTACTACTACTACTACTACTACTACTACTACTACTACTACTACTACTACTACTACTACTACTACTACTACTACTACTACTACTACTACTACTACTACTACTACTACTACTACTACTACTACTACTACTACTACTACTACTACTACTACTACTACTACTACTACTACTACTACTACTACTACTACTACTACTACTACTACTACTACTACTACTACTACAGCTACTACTACTACTACTACTACTACTACTACTACTACTACTACTACTACTACTACTACTACTACTACTACTACTACTACTACTACTACTACTACTACTACTACTACTACTACTACTACTACTACTACTACTACTACTACTACTACTACTACTACTACTACTACTACTACTATCCCTTGCGTATTACCTCAATGACACAGGATACACACGTAAGATATGCACGTAAGATACACATGTAATATAGGCATGTAATATAGGCATGTAATACTAATGTAACAACCCATGATATTTAGGTAAATGTGGGTGAAAGCGCACTTATATGTACATGTATGTGTACATATATTCGTATACGCAAATACGTATATAGTACGTACTAAAGTATATATATATATATATATATATATATGTATATTAATGTACGGATATATACATACGCACATTGCGCGCATTGTGCGTTGCACAAGTACACGAACGTTTAATTTAATTTGTAAATGCAAATAATTATTCCTGTGATTATACTCTGAGTCGGGTTCGTGTTCTGTGGTATATCATGTGCCTGCGTGTGTGTGTGCGTGCGTGCGCGTGCGTGTGCGCTGTGTGTGTGTGTGACGTAATGCATCGTATGTATAACAATACACATATATGTATACACAAATACCCAGGTACGCTATCCAATCAGCAGTGATAACAACAAAGATAACTATTTCAATAATAATACTCATAATAATAATATACAATAACGGTTTTAAAACCGTATAATAATATGATATATATATATATATATATATATACATTATTTATTATATATAATGAAAGATGGTAAAAAATCATGCCAAACAATACATATATCGCGTGTTAAATATTATATATTAAATAATATTTATAATTAAATAAGTGGGTACAGGTATGTAGTACCTAGTGTATTAGGTACCTAGGGTATTATTATTGTATGCTAATAAGTTTTGTAATTTAGTAAATTCTCGAGACCTTATTTTTAAATATATGAATATTTGTTCGTCACTAATATGGACCTGAAGTTTATTATATAGAGAAGGATATATTGAAATGATAATTAACTGGCATTTTTTATGATTTAAATATGTGGGGAATAGGATGATATTTGTATTATTTTATCTTTTATATTGAGAGAAAAGATGACATGTGTAAACTTACATTGTAGTAAAAGCATTACGAGATAGTATAATAATGTTTAGGGAATATCTGGATTTAAAGGGAATTATATCTCACATACTCACATTTACACATATACCCACATCACACAGATACGTATACAAATACACAAACACAAACACACACATACATATATATATATATATATATACGACATTTCGATTCCAAATAAAAACATAACGATATATCAGTATAATTTAAAAAATAATATATTTTCCTATAAATGTTCATATTTAGTAAATATTAGTTACCAAATTTTACTATAGTATAAATCTAAAACATATACAATGTATACATATTGTATACATTGTATATATATATATATATATATACGTTACATTTAATGCTATTACCGTCAACTTACAAACTATATTTTGTAAGTTGACGGTAATAGCATTAAATGTAACGTATATATATATATATATACAATGTATATAAACTATAGTTTGTAAGTTGACGGTAATAGCATTAAATGTAACGTATATATATATATATATACAATGTATACAATATGTATACATTGTATATGTTTTAGATTTATACTATAGTAAAATTTGGAAAAAATTGTGTATACACAATTTTCTATACGACAATATACTATAGTATATTGTCGTATAGAAAATTGCGTATACACAATTTTTTCCAAATTTTACTATAGTACATTATATTAAATGCATGTCAATCACACCTATCGATTTAGAATAAAGCGAATGATATAATGAGTTAAACCCAGGGGTCATAATGGGCGTATTAATTATGAAACACTATTGTACATAACTCGAGCTAATATAGGCCCATTAATAGGAGAAATGTTATTAGAAATTGTGTTCAATTTATCTTAGATTTTTTAATTGAATAAATTAATAAATATATAATAATTATTAATGATTAATCACACACCGCACGACAAACAATGACGTCATACATTTATAATTAATGCGATGTATTAATTATAGATTCTTATTGTCTATTCAATTGTTAATTATTATTTAAAGGTCTACTTGATGTAACACCTCACTGTGTGTGTGTATGTATTACGTACTGATTATATGACGTAACCACACACATGTTACGTGACAGTGTGATGTAATAGTATGATGTAATAGATACATCAATAATAGATTTAATCAGATATATCTATACATTGATCTACAGCGAATTCCCCGACTACGGTGATGGTAATTCTCTTATGTATGTTCAACTTTAAATATACAGTAAACTCTGGGTAAGTCGGACTACGGATAAGTCGGACTTATCGATAAGTCGGACACATTTAGTTGGTTTGGTTGGATTTGAATCTAGTTCCATTTCAAATTAATCGGATAAGTCGGATAAGTTGGATTGGATAAGTAGGACTTTACTATAAGTCGGACACATATTATAGTCATTTTTATGATTTTTATACTGGATAAGTCGGAATTTTTATAAATTGTCAGAAATGTTTACTTTAAATAATGAATATTATAATTTTAGTAAGTAATATAATTGAATACAACATTTTATGTTGCTGATTGTTGCATAATTCCATATTTCGGTAACCATTTAACTCGCGCTGCGCATTTCATGTCTTATTTGCATGATATTCTTAATCTCGGATAAGTCGGAAATCTCGCTGAGTCAAACAATTTTCCCGGTCCCTTGCGAGTCCGACTTATCGGGAGTTGACTGTATATATAAATATGTGCGCATTAAATATATATATATAGGTCCATTGCTGTATTCCTTATATATCACTCTTATACGTAAAATATTGTTTAATTACCTTGAATTAATATATCATGTATATGCTGATGATATTATTATTATGTAACCAACAAATAATTACCGTTTAAATAATTGTATCATTGATTTACGCAATTGGATGACAACTAATTACTTATTTCTTAACTCAAATAAAACTACACTGTTAAACATTTCTATAGAAATGTATTATAAAATAATGTATTATAAATATATAAAAATCTATTATAATAATGATCTAACTTTCCCACAATATATTTAGATGGCCCTATAATATTTCCACACAACTCAACACAATATTTAGAAGTAACACTAATAAAAGTAATAATTATGAATTCACATATTAAGTTAATAGATAAATCAATGAACCTCACTCTATTCAACTATGCAATATACGGATATCTCTACCATCTAAAATAGTATATATACTATAGGTATATCTATCGTCCGAGACTGTAATGGTCAGACAACATATACGAGTGGACAGGACTAAATGTATGTCACGCCATGAGAGCGGCAACAGATAGAAAAAGTGGAGGAAAATTGTGAGAGATTCATCAGCGCCCCTACGGCTCAACGCTACGGGATAGGTTATAGGTTATAGGTTATACCTATTAGCGAATTCTTTAATATTTAAAAAATACTCCAACATACATACCGCTTAAACAGACCTACTACATTAAAAAACGTCTATACGATCACTAAGAAACCCGAACTCTAATATCCGTACATTACCTATAGTTTATATAGTCTACTACTAAAACAACACGACGGAATAGCTTTTCGGTATATGGTTGCATCTACGTGGAACAATCTTCGAAAATACGGATATCAAGCGTATATCGAATAAGATACCCTTTAAATACTACATTACGTAATATATGTTGTTAACTTATATATTATAACTTATAATACATTTTAGTTTCGTTTTTATTTTATTCTTTTTACTGAGAGAATGTGCTGTATATGCTTCTCCTTTTTATTTGTATATATACATAGTATATATATATATAGTATACTATCACGCACTATTTATTATTATTATTACTATTGTTATATATAAGTAACATGCTAAAATACATTCGAGAATAGCGCTCGCTATTATATTTGTGTATAATAAATCATCATCATCATATATATATATATATATATATATACGTATCTGTATACAAACTATAGTTTGAATGGTATTTAATATTAAAAGTAACGATTTGTAATATGTATTGTAATATTTTATTTATTTATTATAATTATTGCAACTGTATACAGTTGTAATAGTTGTTACACCTCTAGTTGTTATAGTCGCTATCGTTATTGTATACAATAACCATAACCCATAGCAACGATCGTGTATTGGTGATGTGATCACGTGATATCACGTTACGTAACAATGATACATTAGTACTGCGACAGTGGCGCCTCTATAAGCCCGATACATGCGGAGGGGGATTGGCTAACAGATTAAAATAGAGTGGTCCGATGTATCATATCGTGAATTTAATGCGATGTATCGTTAATGTTGATGGCTATGTGTATATATACAAACATTAATTATATATAATATATATACCCATATATAGGTATTATATATATAGGTATATACGTATATATATATATATATATATATATATATACATCTAGGTACTATATATATACAAACATTAATTATTTATAGTATAAATAACTATAGGTACTATATATATATTTGACTATAAACCTAAAAATAAAATACTATATATATATATGGTATTAATTATATAATTACATTTCAGATATACCGATAACTATATTTAATTATGTGATATTTAGAAACACATAAATATAGTTTATGTAAGACTAAATATGTATACACTCTATATATAGTATACTCTAAATTATGTTGGTATATATAATCTATGTTACGTGTATTAAACAATAATAATATTATAATATTATATATCGCATAGAACACCGTTGCCGATAAGAGTGTGTATCGATTACTAGAGTTTTTATAAATACGTATTATAATAATAATTGTATTGTTCTGTATTATAAACTATGGCCTATAAACTATGGCCTATAAACCATGGCCTATATATATACGCTGCTGTAACTATTCAAATCACAATTATCGATCGAGGCAGCGATAAGTTATCATCGTGATTAATAATATCGTATATGAGTAATCATATAATATATGATTAATATACACGATCGATTTAAATATGCCTACCTGGTTAAGTAAATAAAGGCTTAACTATGGATTATATTTTTTTTATAATTATTGATTTATCTTTATTTATATATATATTTATTGATTGTTGTTTACATAAATTATTCTTACATTATTGACAATTATATAGTTACTGCATTTTTATCTGTTTTTTTTGTAAATATAAATAAAGTATTATGATATTACAAAAAACAGATAAAAATTCAGTAACTATATAATTGTCAATAATGTAAGAATAATTTATGTAAACAACAATCAATAAATATATATATATATATATATATATATATATATATATATATTATATATATTATATTATATATATATAAAACGTATAAACACCATGGGCATATAGGTGTAGGTATACTTAAATATATATATAACAATAACACCGAACTAGAGTTCGAGCTATTATGTAATAGATACACCGAACTAGAGTTCGAGCTATTATGTAATAGATACACCCAATATGTAGCCCTATGGCGATATCTATATATTTCCCCCGTACATAATTAATAGCGTTTGTAAACAATAAGAATTATTGAGCCCATGTAAAATATATTATATATATATATATATATTTAAATTAATTATGTTACTAATAATTAATTTAAATCTAACATATAAATGATTTAAATTTGATAGGTTTGTAATAAATATAGTTTTGAAATAATAAATAAGTATTGTATTAAGTTATGTATTTTATGACATTCAGTATAATTATATAGTTATATATTACTATTTATGTTCACGTATATCTTTAAATATATACATTACATATGCGTAATGTATTACATGCGATTATAATTATAAGTACAATTGCATACTATAGTATGCATTATTATTACTATAGTAATAATAATATAATTATAATTATTCAGTATATCATATGTATACTATATATATATATATACATTTTAATTGCGACTATTATATATTATAGGTAATATAGGTATAATAAAGGTATACTATAGGTATAACTTAATAGTATACGTATGACTAACGTTTAATTAAGGGTATTCTTGTAGTAGCATCTTCTACGACAGCAGATCTACAACTACTACGACAATAGTGCTATAGCCGTCATTGGTCGTTTAAATAAGTGGACGTGTGTACTAGCAAACACTACAACGGAAGCTGCGCCAAAGATCTTAATACGCCTCTCTCTCTATCTATCATCGCCCGGCTATCCACGTACGTTTTATACGCGTCGTCGAGCTCGATTTCGACGTACGCTATGTGCCTAGTACATCGTTATCTAATGCATTGTGTACATTGTACACTGTATCCAGTATACGTAGACATTGTCTGTCGTAGGGTAGACTACTGGAATTCAGACCAGCTCTAATTCTGACCAACGCTAATATTACGCTTTATAGTCATTTAATCTAACACACAAAATATATAAGTTGTATAGAACCTATATATTTATTATATAATTAAATATGATATTTAAAAAATGTAATTAATATAATATTATTACGATTTTTAAATAACTGTATATATATATATATATATCAATATTAATTTGTATCGTTAATGCTTATATTATTTTAATCTATTATTTTTAATTTTTTTATATTTAATTTATTATATCGAATAAATATATGAAATTAACTTGATTATTTATATTAAATAATAAGATATGACCTAATGATATATGTATTAACCCATAATCATTTATTTATATAAGATTACATCAAAAGTGGTCCGAATTAGTGTAAAAATGAAAACATATAATTTTTATTTTTTATAATAATTTTATAATAGAACATATTTGTTACGGCAATGTTATACATGTATCATTATATAATTATCTATATAAAAATCAACAAAATTAAAAAAATATTAAATATTAGATTTTAGAATATTTTGTAATTTACTGGTTCAGCTTTCCCTCTTGTATTAGGTATACCTGGATATATCCAGCAAATAAAATGTTATTTTAGCTGTGATTTATTTCGCCAACCGTGTATAGGTAATGTCATTCTTCGACTAAAGGGGGTATCCCACTACAGTATTTCCGGCAACATTATACATTTTAAAACGAACTTGCTTTCCGGAAACTTGCCTGAAATATAATAACTTTATGGGGTATCCCATTACAACTTGATAGAAAATTGTTTTAAAGTTACAATATTTCCGGTAAGTTGCTGGAAATCTTTAGTGGGATACCCCTTAATGTATAGGTAGTATTTTGCCGTCAAGTTATTTATTGGATGGTATTTCCAATACTTGTGTATGCTGCTATGAGTAGTTTTGTTCGTTTTCCAGTGTTTTACTATTCAGATTACAGGCAGGAAAATAAAGTATATTATAAAAGACATATTAGGTTTCTTTCTTACTTGTATTAAATGTAAATACTCACCGTAAACAACAACTGCAGGAAGCATCTAGACTATCCACAAATGTTGACATTTCCACTTAATATAGATATATATATATATATATATATATATATATATAGATAATACTATTTTACGGTGTACGTATTTCAGTATGCGTGTATATATATATATACGTATATTATTATATTATAATGTAATGTTATCAATGTAATATTACCATATTAGCCTATAGGCTATATATGTCAATTACATTTAAGTATGTAGGGTATACACTGTATACTATAGTATACAGTGTACACCTGTTTATAGTGTATATATATATATATATATATATATATATATATATATATACAGTGTATATTGTACACGCTTATTACAATATATATATGTTACTCTGATTATGAATAATTTACTTCTCAATCGAATGATCTCCCCTATCCGTTATCATTGTACCTATGTCATTAATGAAATATCATTGTAAACGTAAATAGTACTATATATATCATGTGTATATATTTAAGTAAATTAAAAATTGTATATAGGTTATATATATTCGTCGTGTTGGCTCGAATATGATGCTCCGTCAACCGATAACTACGACAGTATACGCCGAATCGGCATTTGCAGTCGCAGCTCCACAATATTGGAATGCATTGACAGCTGACATCAGATCAACTGAGTATGAATCTTTGTTTAAACGTAAAGTATATCATTATTTTATTTCTTTATAACTGTATTATTTAATATTTAATATTGTTATTGTATTATATATATATATGTATATATATATATTTTTCTTGTTATTGTTCTTATATTTATTTATTTTCAAATTGTTATATATTTATTATTATTATATTATATGACGCCGATAAACATATGATGTGTTGTAGTCAATCAACTATTTAATAATAATAATAATAATAATAATATATTAATGAAATTTGACAATATATTTCACTATCAATAAATGAAAACATATACAGTTCTGGAATTACTTATATATATATATATATATATATATATATATATATATATATATATATATGTACACATATACAATTAATAACCATATTTATGACCGAATATTTGTATGATTAAAATACAATCGATTATAGATATAAACAATAGAGGACATCTATAAACGATTAAATAAAGCTTCTAAATGTCTCCTTCATATCTATAGGTATATATATATACAAGATATTATTATTGTTATCTTAAAATAAAATAATAACAAGAGCCAGATATACCAATAATATATATATAAATATGTATATATATATATATATATATATATTTAGTACCGTATACTATGCTTAGCACACAACAAAACATTATTAATAGGTAAGCCTGGTTATATCAACAATCTTCTGAAACGTCGAGTGATATTGAGACATATCAGAACATCGGATGCTATTCTGTTAGAAGGAGGTACTACTCGAAATTATTTCAATTCTCGTATCTTCTCCTCCGTTGTTCCTCGTATATGGAATAGTCTACCATACGATTTACGCAAGATCCAATCTTCGTATTGTTTTAATATTAAATTAAAGAATCACTTTAACTCTATATAATAACTATGTATTCAGATATGATTTATTTATATATTATTAACTACAAATCTTAAAATCAGCTTGTTTATTTTTATTAGTTTTTCGTTATATTATGTTATACACACGTTATGTTATGTTAGATTATGCTATACACCAGTGAGGGCTTTCGCTATATTCGGTGTTTTAAATAAACCAATTCATTCATTCATTCATTCATATATATTATGAACGCTCATATAACTAAATGACGTAACCTACACTTGTATTGTATTAGTATATAGACAATAGAAGAACAGCACTAACACCTTCAGATCCTATGCTTCCTTTAATAGATTATCATCGCACCAGGTTATCGTCATTAATGTATTCGTACAATCGTGCGAATACATCTAAGTAAAAGATAACCTATTCAGCTAAATTACATCATATGATGGGAGAAAACTGAAAGTTAATACTGATTTTCAAAATGTTCATTACCAATGTTACTAAACGATTTAACTAACATTAACAAATAGTGGAGACATCTGCAAACACGAAATGCGAATTTGATATACCATATAAAGAATTTGAGACAGTTACCATACCGGATATATATATATATATATATATACAGTCAACTCCCGATAAGTTGGACTCGCAAGGGATCGGGAAAAGTGTCCGACTTAGCGAGATGTGCGACTTATCCGAGATTCATAATATCATGCAAATAAGGCATGCTACGCCGAGCGTGAGTTAAAGGGTTACCAACATGTGAAATTATGCAACAATCAACAACATAAAATGTTATATTCAATAATATTACTTACTAAAATTATAATATACATTATTCAAATTAAACATGTCTGTTATTTTATAAAAAGTCTTACTTATCCAGTATAAACATTATAAAATTGCCTACAATATGTGTCCGACTTATAGAAAAGTCAGAATTATCCAATCCAACTTATCTGACTTATCCGATTAATTTAACATGAATATTCATTATAGATATCTATATACAAATCCAACCAAACCAATTAAATGTGTCCGACTTATCATGAAGTTCATCTTATCCATAGTCGACTTACCGAGAGTTGACTATATATATATATATACATATATATACATATATATATATATATATATATATATATATATATACATATATATATATATATATATATATATATATATATATTATCTCTTACCCATCGAATAATATAACAAAGTTTAAAAAAAGCATTTAAATAGTTTACTATAGTAATAATTATATATAATTACGTGATTTAATAGATTAGTTATCTTCAAGAAAATCTGTCATTTATAAACCAGTTAAGTATATTCGCATATTTAATTGAGTATGCTATTCATTTAAGACATATTAACAGGAAATATTATGTATATATATATATATATATATGTATATATATATATGTAAATGATATACGGTACCGATTAATACATTCCTCGTGGTGAATGTATTATATGCATATGCATAAATTAAATAATATTATTTAAATTATTTAAATGCATTATATAATTGTAAGCAAGTATATTAAATATTCATACATATACATGATTGGTTACATTTTTTTTTATTCTGGACCCTCACGATTATAACATTTCTAACTTGTAAATTTTTTAGGGTCCATTTTTATCAAATATTTGTTAATGCGTAATTTAATAAATAAGTATTATTATAATAATAATTATACCTATTATACCTAGTATACTACTAAGCATCAGGTAACATAATCAATATAGATACGATGATCAGAATATTATTCAGTAAACACTTTATATTTAGGTAGTTTAGAAAGAGCGTAACTTAATATACATTGTCATCCGATATAAATATAAGACAATGGTATATTTATTTGTTATAGGGTTTATTTTTATCCCTTTCATTAATGAGGTTAATTGGTGTATTATTAATGTTATATCTAATGTATATATATATATTATTGGGATTGTAGTTATATTATTAATAGGTGAAATATTTACTAATAATAATATATATTATTGAAATAAATAAAGAATATTATGAAATTAAAAAATAAAGAAATGTTTTAGAGTGACCGTGAATAAACTATGGTAATTAAAAAACAAATAACCTACAATAAAACATATGTTTATGTGTATACAATAAATACAATATATGTTTTATAAATGAGGGAATTGCATCATTTAGAAAATGTGATCGAAACTTTATAAAAATTGAATAATTATTAAATTTCTAACCTGTTTAACACATTATTTATTTTAATATTAAAATGATATATTTATATAATTATATGTATTATATATATATATTATCTCTTCCGTTTGTATTCTTCATATATGAATATAATAATAATATAATAATCAGATTGGTTCCTCATAATAAATGAGAGTGAAGCCAGGTAGATATTGTAGAAGTGTACTTAACTTATCGAGATATATACCTGTCAGCAAAAGGAATGGGGAAAAATCAAACATATTAAAGTAAAAATAAAGTAAAATAAAATTAGAAATTTCAAAATAAAAGTAAAATATAAAGTACAATTTTAAATATTAAAATAGTTATAATAAGAATAAATATTAAACATATAAGTATTATATATAAGTAAAATTAAAGTTATAATAATAGACACAAATACAAATAAAATGATATGTGTACAAATACAGAAGAAAAAACATGTAGTTGATAAGTCGACTATAATGAACGCATCGTAGAAGGCTACCAACTTTCAGTATGGATGTGCCAAGTCTATTAATACTTTGAGATGATCTCCCTCACAAGCATACCAGTATACTTACTACTCGACATATAATACACCACCGCATGTTACAATCAAAACACAAATACATGAAATTCTTCCCGGTTCTAAAATAATAAATAAATAAATAAAATATATATATAATAAAAGAATAATATCAATTAATAATAATAATACATAGTAATGCAAAATAATAATAGTATAAATAAAATGAAAATAAAATGTAGATAAGAAATAATAGTAGTTAACTCGTAATACAATTCTCTTTCATCCCTTCTTTCTCCTTTCTACAAAAAAATTATCGATCGCTCACTAACTGCAGGTATCTTCCCATCCCACATGAAATATGCCCATGTAATTCCCATCCCTAAAAACCAATCCATTGATAGGTCAACTCTTTCTAATTATCGTCCCATATCCAACCTTTCTTTCATATCTAAGACAATTGAAAGAATAATTGCTAAACAACTTAGAACATACATCAATAATAATAACATACTGCATAAATTACAAAGTGCTTATACAACGGACAAGAGCACTGAAACTTCACTACTCCATACTTTAAACAATATACTACTCTTTCCAAAAAATACTCCCACCATACTGATTCTACTTGACTTGTCGTCGGCCTTCGATACGTTAGACCATAATATTCTTATTCGAAGATTAGAGAACATTGGTATTAAAGATTCTGTCCTTAGTTGGTTTACATCCTACCTAATTAACAGATCCTTTTCTATATGTATAGATAACGCCATAACAGAACCCCGCCACACAACTCATGGTGTACCCCAAGGTTCTGTTTTAGGTCCAATTCTCTTTAATATATATATTTCCCCTTTACTTTACTTACTTGACGAATACCCCGATATACACTTTCACTCATATGCGGATGACTTACAGCTATACTGTAATTTACCTGACCCAATCAATAACATAAATACTATAAATAAATGCATTAATGACATTAGTAAATGGCTTTCAAATAACTCTCTACTATTGAATAGCCTTAAAACAAAAGCTTTATTAATAAATACATCCCCAGGACATCATTCCATACCACCTATTATTATTAATAATCATATTATAGAATACTCTAACCAAGCTAAAAACCTCGGCCTCACACTTGACCAAAAGCTGTCTTATCTACCACATATAACTAATATATCGAAGTCCATTAATTACACCTTAAATACGATCCGACTTATTAGACCTTCTATAACTACTGAACTTGCCAAACTACTAGTTACTTCCTTAATACTGCCCCGACTTGACTACTGTAACTCTACTTTAAATTCACTCCCAGCACATACTATCAAAATGCTCACTAAATTACAATATAGAGCCATCAGAACCATTTTCAGGATAAAAAAATACTCAAGACAACATATCACACCTTATATGAAATCCATTCACTGGCTACCCATCCCTTACCGCATACAATACAAATTACTCCTACTGACCCATCATGCCACCCATAATAATAAACCTGACTATCTTACTGAACTACTTACGAACTACAAGTCATCCCGACCACAACGAACAATACATAAATACAAACTAAATATACCAATAACTTTATCACTAAATAAAAAACAGGAATCTTCTTTTTCTATAATATCACCTAAACTATGGAACTCCCTACCTCACTCAATTAGATATATAGTTTCTGACCACACCTTTAAAGTCAAATTGAAAACACATCTATTTAATATAGCTTATAATAATTAATATACGATACACCGCCGAAAACTCATTACTGATGTTGATCGCAGTGTCTAAACAAATTGGTTACAAGGTTACAAGGTTATAATTGTAATCAAATAATAATAAGAATAATAATAATCAACGTTGATATCTTTTAACAATTTGTATATGTTTTTAAATTTATTTTTAACAATAAATTTAAAAACATATACAAATTGTTAAAAGATATAAATATTGTAAAAATAATATATATTGTTACAATAATAAAATAATAAAATATTCCAAATACTGAATTTTCATCATTTGTTAAAAAGAAATATATATAAAATAAATCAATTAATTAATAGTTACCATAGTAATAACTTTAATAGTTCCCAATATTTTTTTTTTAAACATTTAAAAACTTTTTCAAAGGGTTAGTGTTTTTTATATTAATAGATATATCTATAGATATCACTATAGTGAACCCCATAACAAAGGACCTTTATAACCAATACAGAATTGTTCATAATAACGTGCACGTGATCATGATATATTGGGAATAACGAATTCATTAGTTGACCTGAGAGAATAAATTGACTTTTTTTTATTAAATACTTAATTAATGTGGATGTATGTTATGATTATGCCAAGCTTTATACATGTATTTATAAATATTTATATCAATAATATCTTTAAATTTGAGAATACGTTTATGTATAACCTATAAATATGATAAATATTTTTTCTATTATTTAGATAATAAATTGCCCTTAGACATCTATTCTGTAATATAGTAATACATATGTATTACTATATTACAGAATAGATGTATAATATTGAATATTACTAAAATACGTATTGCCCCATAGTACTGAGCATTAGTGAAAATGACTATGGAATAAAGACTAATATATATATTCATAAGTGATTCTCTATTCAATTTTTATTTTAATCTATTTATTAAAGAGATACATCGATTAAGTTTGAATTTAATATTATATATCTGTTTTTATATAAATATACCCAAAAAATAAAATATATATATTTTAGTTTAGACTATAGTCAGATTATTTAATAATTAAATCATTAATTTTATATATATATATTTTATGTTTAATCCGTGACCTGTGAAATAATATACAATTAGTTTTTTCAATATTTAGTTGAATTTAGATTGATAATTTATTTAAGCAAATATATAGCCGAAAATATAATCGAAAGTATAAAGTATAAATATTTGCTAACGATAACATACGTTATAGAAATAAACAAAGAATAATACGAAATTAAAAAATTAAAGAAATTAAAATGTTTTACAGTTATCGTAAAAATAAACGAAAAACAATCGAAAGTAGAAATAAATCATATAGTAAAAATAAACGACAAATAATCAAAATAGAAATAAAAGATATCGTAAAAATAATCGAAAATAGAAATAAAATACATTATTTTGTAAGTGGCATCGAAATATTCAATGTATACTTTAACTTTATAGAATTCTTCTTATCGTTGTACCCTGTTTTAGTTGTAATATAGTATTACATAGCCATTCATGAATAAGAACTAAAGTGTCATTAATAATATTTTCAAGGTCGGAAATATTTTTATTAGAGATGGCAATAGTTGTATCATCTGCAAAAAGTGTAAAATGACAAGGATATTGTATGTTTGATAAATCATTAATAAATAATAAGAATAATATAGATCTTAGGACCTATGTTAGCTAACACCGAACCTTACGGAACACTATATTTTACAGGTAAGGTAGAAGATATAGATGAATTAAAATGAACATTTTGATTTCTATTAGTTAAGTAACTCCTAATAAAATCATTACTTAAACCTCTAAAACTATATAAAAATAATAAAAAACGAATCAAATACCTTTTTAATAACTATAGAGACTGCAGTGTAATGTTTATCATTATTGGATTGTAAATAACGAATAATGGTATAGAATATTCCGTTTTTTATATATTTTTTCAAATTTACTATAATAATTGTAAAATATATATTTAATATATACTTAATTAATATAAATATTAATATATACTAATATCAAAGCCTTTTGGAAAGGGCTTTACTGTTATTACATATTTTTAAGTTATAAATATATTTGAAGAGAACGTAATAAATATAAAATATTACATGAAATATAAATACATTTCATGAATATAAAATTAATTTGTATGGCATATGTAAATTAATTATGTTAATAAATTTATTTATTTTTTATTATTAGTTTTGTCTCCTGTTTTATGTCAGTTTGAATATCTATTTTTTATATTCAATAAATTATATTATTATTATTATTATATAATTTTTTAATTTTATTTATAGAAGAAGAAACACAAAAGGTATGCTTATTATTTCATTACCTACTTAAATCTATATATTATCTGATTTATTATTAATTATATATGTAATTGTATTATCATTATTAATATATTATATTTGATTATTTACAATTATTTCGGGTTCGATAAGTATTTGAAATTTTAAAGATATAAGATATATATAATTATTATTAATGTTAATGAATGTAGTTATATATATTTGTAATCTTTAAGTTCAAGTGAATTTAATTTTAAATATTCCGATATCTATTTATATAATTTATAAATAATATGTGATGAATTAATATTTTCTACACATCTTCTAATTAATCTTCTATATATTTCTGTATATAATCTCTGGAATTTTTAAATTTGATCAATGAAACTAATAGATTTAAAAACTTTTGGAACATATAAATATATTATTTATGAATATTCTAAAATTGTCTAACATAAATTTGATATTCTATATATAATACTTTAGTATATTTTATAGAAATTCTTATAAAAAATGTAATACAAACAACATATAATCATTTTACAACTATCATATACATTTTTATTAAAAAAATAAGGCTGTTATTAATTATTAAAGGTTATTCCTTGATATTATTCTAAATTAGTTATACGAATGATCATTTTTCATTTGATTTGTATTTATAAAATATGTGTTGGAGTAACCTTGTGAATAACCGCGTTCGATATAATGATATATTTAGTTGTTATTTAGTTTCCCATTGAATAATTATACATGTATATGTATTTTAAAATATATGTATATTGTATTGATACACATATATGTCATTCTCAGATGTATATGTATACAATAATTTTTTTATAAAGAAAATATATTTAGCATATTCATAAATATGAATTTGTTAATGAAATATAATTGTACTAATAGAAATAAAATGTCGCCAATAAGTTTTCCGTAAGGATTGGTATACACAATTGTGATACTATAGATTTTATGATAGAACTATAATTCTATTGTATAACTATATTTTAAACATAGTTTTTGATATGGGTAAATTTAGATCTATTCGATATAAATAACAAATAATGATATTATTTTATTATATATACTAACATACTATATCAGTTCATATAATAGTTTTTTTTAATTAAACAACAATATTAACATACTTTTATATATTACAAATCATGTTATATATAATAGGGGAAAGTAACCTAATAAGGGTACTTTAACAATAAATGGTATCAACATTTTATGACTCAATATTTGTATTCTATATTACAATATATAAATATTATATGATTATAGATATTATTGTGATTTTAAAATTTAATTTATCTTTTATTCAATATATAACGGGAATATCCGTATTCGGTACCCATATCCGAATACGGACACCCTGTGTTATAATACAAATACCCTATATAAGAAAATTACATTATTTATAATTAATTTTATAAATAATTTAATATAATTTAATTAGTAATTAATTTATTAATTTTTATTATTTTATTAATTAATAATAAATAAGTTAAGTATCTAAATAATAACATTTTTATATTTAGCTTCATTGGTTGTATTAATATTATAATTTACGCGATTTTTACGAAAATCCAAATAGTTCACAAGCTGGGCGCTGATTTGTTATAGGGTGTCCCCATTAAGACATCTAGAGTTTCCATATTAGGGATATATATATATATGATTATAACTTAATTAATATTTGGTAACAAATATAGAAATTATTTATATAATATGTATAATGCTTTGGTTTTTAATAGTATATTGTTATCGATACATTAATATATTCTTGAGAAGGTTTTAAGTTGACATTTTTTTTCATAAATTTAAAAAAGTAATAAAAAAATCAGTATATTGGATATATCAGCACTATTTTGAATAATTAAACATAATAAATCCTTAATTAGACTATATATATAATTATGAATATTGTATTCATAAAACTTTTTTTTGAAGGATTTATGGTTTCTGAGAGTGTCCGTATTCGGGCACTATCCATAATTATTATAAAATGGGAGCCTTATAAAAATTATTATGATTATATATTTAACAAATATATAGTTGTTTCGATATTTTAGTTATATTAATCGATAAGATTGAAGATAATAAATATTGGTAGTTTAGAACATTTGTAAAATATATTAATTATTTCAGTATTCATTTTAATATTATCAAATTGTTATTTATTTATATTACAAAATTCGTGTAAATGTCCATTATAATTGTGTTGAATTTTAACTAACTTTACTATACTTCATCGCATTAATCTCTCTGATATTTAAAAATGTCTATCTATTTGAACAGTTTTATTTATTTCTAAGCATTTATATTGAAAGTCATATTTTCGAAATAACATTTTACTATCTACTTCAATTGCAATGTATTCTTCTGGATTACTTTTTTATTGCATTAGTTATATAAATACACGCTATATACATATTGTATGCAGTACATTAATAATTATTAATGTATTATGTATTATGTATTATGTATTAATGTATTTTAAAATAGTTATTATTTTATATATATATATATATATATATATATATATATATATATTATAATCATTTGAATTTATACCTAATTTAATATAGAAATATTCTATGTAATAGATCATATATATGAAAATTATGATGTTAGGTAACTAACGATTAACAAAAATAATCTCAAAGCAACTCATATTTGTGTTGAGAATAAATTATATAACAATTGTAATAGTAGGTAACCCATAGTAAGAACGAGTATATTATTACAATTGTACACTATCTATTCAGTTAATAAATAATAATATCTAAATATTAAAGTTGTTCATCGTCGGGTATATTGTAATTTTATATAACTAATTTATTATCTTATATACCATATATGTAATGATATCAAGTAAGCGATACTGTTTAAACTGCTACGCTCGCTAAGGACGATCATAGAATATTGAAAATTAACAGATTAACATTGGACTATGTTTTTCTTAATACCATTAAAATGAAGCACACCATTTTTTTTTTTTATTAATCTAAGGTCACACGACAGCCTCATGAAGTTTAACATGTAGTTAGATACACATTTTGCATTATAAAAAAATAAATTATAAAAAATAAGTATTTGAAACCTTTGTAATGAATAATTTGTTATCAAATTTTAACACACTATTTATTTTATAATAATGGAATAGAAAATATAAAAAATTGAATTAAAAAAAAAAAATCCGGGAAATTTCTTGGAATTTTAACAGTGCACTTTAACACTAACAATGCATGTAAAAAATCGTAAAAAATTACTAAACAAAAGATTGACAGTATGTCGTGTCGTAAAAAATTACTGAAAAAAAAATTGAAGTATACATATATTCTTAGAATTTCAATAGCTATACGATGCGATGTGTCCAAAAAAAACTTTTTTTTCTATGATCACCCTTAACGCTCGCGTATATGTTAAACTGCGTGCAAAGATTACAGATTTTATCTACGATGGCGATATAGCAGTATCTGCTAGTGATACAAAGATTCCAGTCATATATAAAGCATCGATGTAGTATCAGTCTTAGTTACCTAAAATCTCAACTCGGATCTGGTTAGTTTGTCTATATAGTCTTAGCTAATCTCGGGCTCATTTTTGTTTACCGAAAATGAAAGTATCGGCTCGGCATCAATAACCAAAAGTGTCGATTCGGCATTAAAAAGCTCGGCATCATTTACATCACTATAGTACACAATACATTAGTACACTCCTGGGAGTAATGCATACCAATAAACATGCTAACAATGTGACATCGTTATTATCATCAAAATGAACAAGCTAGATACATTACTGTAGGTATAGGGAATAGTGATGTAAATGATGCCGAGTCGAGACTTTTATTTTCGGATGAAAAAACAAGACCGATCCGAGCTGAGACTTGATGTAAATAATATTGGGACTGAATCGATATTTTAGATGTGAGCATCATTTACATCACTAATAGGTAGTATACATAATTCGAATAAGTAATATATTATCTTTAATCAATATACCGTTACAATTATAAAGCAAAAAGGTGACTATATTAAGCATCTAGAAGATGTACAGTACATTGGCATTTACATTTTATCCACGTAAAATGGCACGCATAAACTTGTCAAATGTGTCTACGATAAATGTAAGAAGCATCACACGTTGTAATCGATGCTACCTGATATATTAAAACGTACACTATTTAGAGAAACCGTCGAATAAGTTGTAACTAGGGGCGCTGTAACGATTGTGTATGTAGGGGGACCAACCAATACATTGAAGGTCTCCCTAGATTTTAAAGTGGGGAGATATTTAGAGCCCCTAGTTGTAACGTATGAATCATTAACTTGGACACTGATAAAACAATCAGAAGTAACTAACCCGAACGTATATTAGAATATTCCGAGCGTTATTACACAACTATTGGAAGACTATCAATCAAATAAATAGTATACATGTTTATATATATATATATATTGTTATTGTTATTGTTATTTTTATTTAGTGGAGTCTTTTCATCACATTCATGAACTTAGATGAAGTTTTCACTTACAACCATATACGGCTCTAATGTCCCTTCAAAGCCGCTCTAATGATACTGCATCCATGGTTTTAACGAGAGCCAATCATTTATTTATATACAATTATATAAGATCACTTCTAAATAATATGTTAAGACCCATTTTATAAAATGAATTAATGGTACGGAACAACTGGTTCATAATATGAATCGTAAAATAGAGGAATGTGAGTAATGTGATGAATGTAGGAAACGTGTTATTTAAAGCCAATCCATCCTGGTATAGATATAAAGTAGTGTTATTAACTATGCATTCTCAAGTGTTCCTATTATATTTATAGTATCAGATAACCCATAGTAATTAAGATTTATTTATATATTATATATATATAATTATAATGAACATATTATCTAAAATATAAATAATTAAAATTAAATTTATTAAATTTGTTAAGTTTATATTTAAAATATTTAATAATTATATAAATAAAAATAATAAATAAATATATTGCGCAACATTGTACAACATTTAGGTTAGTATATTATACGATATTATAAGATAGACATACATATAATGTATACATTATACGTATACGTTATAATATACTCGTTATAATGTACTCGTATGTTTATATAATATGGTCCCACGAACTTATATAATAAGGACAATATGATAATAGACTTTGTAATCGGAAATTAACTAAACCACGGATATATATGCCCACTCCACATACGCCTATATATATATATATATATATATATATATATATATATGTATATATATATATATATATATATATATATATATATTAACTGCCTGTGTGACTCAGTTGGCTAAGGCGTTAGACACACAAGCAGTAGGACACGGGTTCGAGCCTCGTCCGGACCATTAATTAATTTTATAACATGGGTCTTAAAATATTATTTAGAAGTGATATTATATAATTGTGTATAAATACATGATCGGCTCTCGTTAAAACCACGGATGCCTTAACACGAGAGCATCTTCGAAGGGAAATTAGAGCTATATATGGTTATAAGTGAAAACTTCATCTAAATTCCTGGTTGGGATGAAAGGACTCCACCAAATAACAATAACAATAAAAATAACAATAATGTATATATATATATATATACAGTCCGTTATAAATCTCAGCATTGCTGACATTTTCAGTTGATCACTTTAGACAGTCTGTATTACATGTTATACATGGGTCATATATAGAGATAGAGGTATGACTATACCCATTACGATCGCGTATATAGTTGACCACTGCAACATTGGTCCGGTTACTAGACTATATAGTATAGCTACAATTAAAAGTATAACTATTATTATCATTATAGATTTATTATCGTTATTATTGTTATTATTTATATTATATTATAAAATAAATAATTAATGTAGATTCTAGAAGACCTCCGATGAATACAATAGAGCCGGGTGTAGAAAGTTACTATAATTAATTAATGCTATATCATAAATAATTTATATATATATATATATTATTGTATGTCTTGTACTTTATCGTGTGTCTATAAACTGATATCATTCATTAATTCATTACCAAATAGTTATTGAAACTAATATTTACTTTTCGTACGTATAAATTCACATTAATGTTAATTAGGGGTAAAAATATGGGTAAAAATATACGTTCCACTAGGTGTTTATTTGTGGGTAAAATTATACGTTCCAATATTGATTTTTTATATGTAAAAGGAAACCGTTTATCTGCTCACAAACTATCTATAATTCTACCACCTACTGGAACATATTATTTGACCTATAATGTTACGTTTCGGCAACTGGTTTCTGGTTGCTTGGGTTATCATAGTTATAAATTAACTATAGGTAATAACAATATAAAACGTGAATTATTCTTATTATAATAAGTAATTCAATAATGAATAAATTCAATAATGAATATTCATTTGAAATATCCGCTTTCTCGAATATTCGAAATTTCGCGCAGGTATTCGCAATTAACTTAATATACTAATCTGTATAGGCGTATACGCCACGCAATCAAACGCCCATTATTCACCCTCCCCCGCACCCACTAAAACCCCTCTGTCTCTCATTAACGTACCGCATACGAAGGTAAGCTGCTACGAAACGGTGGATATCGTACCGGACACGGACAATGGACGCAATGGACGCCGTGGTCCACGTGTTCCGCCGGAAACACGTGCGCTCAAGGTGACACCGCGAGGACACGTGGCTGTTTGGATGTCATCTGTGTGGTTTGTACGCGATATAGGTGTCGTTATAATGTGTAGATGTATGTGTGTATATATATATACAACATATATTATTTATTATTGTATATATATATATATATATATATATATACATATAATTAAGTTAAAACTATATTTTAAATACATTCTATAAAAACATTATACCATATACATATAGGTTTATTCGTATATATATATATATATATATATATATATATATATATATATATATATATGTATATACATAAGTATCTTAACAACATAGGGAGGAAATGAAGAAATGAAGAAATGTTACAACGATTCGTTCGCCTGCAGTACGAGTTACTACGTGCTGCTGGTCGTGATTCCTATCGGTACATCCGTGGTGCTCATGTACCTGTTGATTCTTCTGTACGTTAGTGTTGCTAAGTAACCATGTAACGGTGGCGTTATATATATATTGATTGTATTAATTGATAGGGCATTATTTTTATTTTTGTTATTGTTATTTTTATTTGGTGGAGTCCTTCCATCCCATTCAGGAACATAGATTAAATATTCACTTATAACCACATATGGCTCTAATTTCCTTTCGAAGCCGTTATCATGTTTAGGCATCCATAGTTTTAACGAGAGCCGATCATTTATTTATACACAATTATATAAGATCTCTTCTAAATAATATTTTAAAACCCAATTTATAAAATTAAGTAATGGTCCGGACGAGGATCGAACCCATGTCCTACTGCTTGTGTGTCTGACGCCTTAGCCACTGAGCCACACAGGCAGTTATATATATACATATATATATATATTATACACGTTTTTATTAAGCACTAAAATAGGGTCATGTAGAATATAGCCCCTTCGCTAGGTTGGGAAGTATATAATAATAAAAGAGCAATGTATTGATATAAAAACATTTTCTGATAACAATGAGATAATAATAATGTTAAACGAGAGAAAAATAACGAATACAGAAATAATAATTATTATTAATGAGGATGATTAAGTAATTAGACGAAGATAATAAATAAGATTATTTATTACCCAAATAACATTTATATACATATACAATTATTATAAAATACTCATTATATTGAGTTTTATCGAATACATTTCTTATGAGAATGTTTCCCACGAATAATGGTGCTGCAGTCGTAATGTAAACAAACGTATATTAAGTAACTATAGTTTAAGTTACAGCGCGGTAAATATAACACGTGATACATGCTGACAATAGGGTTAACGGAATGCTGTATGTATACATCATTTACACTTATACACTCATATACATCGAAAGAACGTACCTAGATGAGCATATATATGTCAAGATAAATAATGAAATTTCAAGAATATTAATCATGAATATCATAAAAGTTATTAAAAACATTACGAATAAATAATTGTATAGATTTTTTTAATTTTTTTTATAGAATTTTTATTTACTCTTTATAAGTGAACATATGCCATTACGATATATGTTTCATAAATACTATAATTATATACATATATATATATATATATATATATATATATATACAATGTATATATGTATATCTATATATTTACTTCCTATAAGATTATATACAATCTTATTCTTGTTCTTTAAAATATGTTTACAGGTTTTCTATAATTTGTCTGCATACTTTCTACATATGAGTACAAACTTTCGGTATACTTTAAACATATATGCATATTAACTACCTTAACTAGTCATGCATGACGATTGTAAGGAGAACATGGTATGGCGTCATGCACAATTTCTTCCAACTATTACGATCTTTCGTTACATTAATTAAGGATCGAGACATGTATGTCTACGTAATAATCAGGTATTGCATTATCTCATTAAATAATTATATAATTATTAATTAATGATATCATTAATTAATATATAAAAATAGCTATATGTTAGAATATATACAATAGTTCGACAAATACCGAACAAATGGTAATATTTTATCGAATAAAATTATTAAAAAATTATATTATACAAAACCATGAATTCATGGTTTTGTATAATTCATATATCAATATATGCTTGTATATATTAATGAATACATATATGGGTTTAAATATATCATTAATGCATACTACCATGTATGTGGTATATTACATTATAATAAAATCGTATCAATAACATAATAATAAGGTATATTTATAAAATCAATAAATTTGTATTAGCAACACTTATTTAACATTATTATCATAATTGAATATGAAATAAAAATTTATTTTGACCCTATGAAATAATATCTTATAAGATAATATATCTATCTATTTAACAACAAAATAGTATAATATTAAATTAAATATATTGTAAAATAAGTTTCATAACAAAATGTTTCTAAGATAATTATCCAAATATTCTGAATTTGTAGTAATATTATATAATATTACTATATTACAGTAATATTACTGTTAATATGTAACATATAACTAATACATATGAGGACAATAATAATAATATATATATATATATATATATATATATATATATTAAATTGATTAAATTGATTCAATGCTATATATTTATGTATAGTATAATACTATTAACATACTATTATATATTTATATTATTTCTTCTTTTCTCTATACATCTAATCATTAAATCTAATCATTTAATCATCCAACTTATTATTTTTTTCTATCGTTATATTCAACGTATTATTATTATTAAATTTGTATTGTATTATTATTATATTATTATTATTCCCGCACGATCGAAGGGGTCTACATGACCCTATTTTAGTGCCTAATAAAACTTATTTCATCATCATCATATACATATATATATTTATATATTTATTTATTGTATAATATTATTAACATCATATAATGTAGTATATGAACTCTATCACAACTAGGCACAATCTTCAAGTAAAGAGATGAGACATCTACTAAAAGAGTTATTATGGAGTATTATATATATATATATATATATATATATATATATATATATATATATATATATATATATGTATATATATAAATATATATTTATATATATTACTGATACTTAAAATGGAAATTTATAGTTTTAGATATGTTGCAAAAGATTTTTTTACAAGTTATCTGAATGCAATGTGTGATTTATAATGTTACTAAGTCTGATTTTAGTAATATTAATATTATTGTTCCTCGAGGTTCTATTTTGGGTCCTTTATTTTATAATATATTTTTAAATGATTTACATATGAGTTTTAATTCTTCTATTCCTATTTTATTCGCTGAAAATACTAATTTAATTGTTGAAGATAAAGATTATAATACTCTTAAATTATCCATGAATAATGAACTTCATAAATTAAATATATGGTTATCAGAAAAGAAAATATTAACATAGATAAATCATCTTTTATTGTGATACATAATAAGTTTAATGATAACAAATATAATGTTGTTTTACATATAAATTGTAATATAATTAATAGAGTTCAGTAATATACATTTTTAGGAATCACTATAGATGAGAAATTAAATTGGAAAAAACATATAGATAATAGGGCGATTAGGATTTCTAAAGGTGTATCGATTATACATAAATTAAAATATTTGCTTACTATAAAATCATTAAAACTAATTTATAATACATCTTTTCTACCTCATCTAAATCATTATAATAATGTATGGTCTACTACATATATATATATATATATATATATATATATGTAGTATTTAACTGCCTGTATGGCTCAGTGGCTAAGGCGTCAGACACACAAGCAGTAGGACACGAGTTCGACCCTCGTCCGGACCACTATTAATTTTATAAAATGGGTCTTAAAATATTATTTAGAAGTGATCTTATATAATTGTGTATAAATAAATGATCGGCTCTCGTTAAAACCATTGATGCCTTAACACGAGAGCGGCTTCGATGGGACATTATAGCCATATATGTGGTTATAAGTGAAAACTTCATCTAAGTTCCTGGATGGGATGAAAGGACTCCACCAAATAAAATATCAATCAATAACAATATATATATATATATAAATATATATATATATATATATATATATATATTAATTATTATAGGAAATATGGCCATCTGAGCTATTGTCAATATTTCAAATATATGTAATACAGATACATATTATAAAATAATGAATATCTTTAAATTAAATGTTATTGTAAAATTACTCTACAATATATGTTTAGGATTATTAATAATTTTACACTAATCATTATCAAAAATATCTCTATTAAACAATGTATATATAGTCAAATAAATATTTTTAAATTTGTTATTCCTTCTGTCTGTCTAAATATAAAAAATTCATTTTCTTGAAAATAAATATTAGATTATTCAATAATATAAATACCTTTACTAGAAGATTAAAATACAATTATATTTCGATGTATTAAATGCTGAATATAATTGATTTCTTCTTTATCTTACATATCTTTTTTATATATTTTCCAATATATATATTTTTTTTAAATATTATAAGTTACTTTTATACTTAACTATATTTATTATATTTTAGTTGCTTTAATTTATTTTAAACATGATGAAGTAATTAGTCGGGAATGGAAATTTTTTATTTTTTATTTATTGTATTACTTTCTTTATAATATACACATTTGAAATATTTTAGCTTTTACTATATAAAATAAATATTCCTAAAAATGATGTATAGAAATATATTATGAAAATAATATATTGGTATGAAATCATTGTTGTTTTGTTAAATTACTCATTCTTTTATTTAAATAATATTTTTCAAATGTGGTTACATTTTTTTAATTATTGTTTATTTTTGTATAAGGTTATCAAATTAACTATTATTTGTATCATATATTTGTATCATTATTTTCCATTCTCAAATAATTATCCGGGTAGAACTAGAAAAGCTTTTATTTTTTTTCTATATATATATACTTATATTATTATTATAATATATATATATATATATATATATATATATTATATATATATAACTAAATGTTTAATCATATTTTCTTTTATTTTTCATAGAGGAGATAGACAAATATCTTATTATGGTAAGATAATCTATTTGTAATAAATAGCTAGTATATGAAATGATATATATATATATATATATATATATATAATTATTAATATATTTGTAATCATGTTAAATACTAATTTTAATATATATATATATATATATATATATATATGTATGTGTATTTATATAATTAAATTCAAATATGTGGATTATCCCATCATACGAATCACACTTATTAACACCAGGTGTCTTTATTAATACTTCATAATAATTATATATTTATAATATAGTGATCATATATACATATATGATTAAAATATTAAATATGTATATGTTTAATTTAAATAACTACATGAACTTGTACAATACATTATACAAATATCCTAACCTTGGTTATAATTTTTTTTAATTTATAAATTATAGTTGAAGTGAATTAAGTTCCAATAAAATTTGAAGTAAACCATATATGGTTATTTATTATTGAAATATTAACATATTTAGAACTGATGATGATGGTTATAATTAAAATTAGGTTTTACACGAAATGCATACTAAAATATATTAATAGAATATAGGGGAATTCCCCACTTTAAAGTAACCTAATACGGACACTTTAACAATAAATGGCCTTAACATTTTATGACACAATATTGTTATTCAAAAATTACAATATCTTAATATTAGATGATTATAGATATTATTGTGATTTTAATTTAATAATAATTTTATTTAATATTTAAATCCATAGATAATGGGGGTGTCCGTATTCAGTACCCATATCCGAATACGGACACCCTGTTTTATAATACGGAAACCCTAAATAACACTATATAAACTATATATTATTGATGAATTAATCAGACAAATCACAATGACATTATTTATAATTAATTTTATGAATAATTTATTCTAATTTAATTAGTTAATAATTTATTTATTTTTATTATTTTTTAATAAATAATACAATTTAAATATTTAAATAATAAAAATGTTAGATTGAGCTTTATTGGTGGTATTAATATGATAACGCATGCGATTTTTATGAACTTCAGAATAGTTCATACGCGCGCTGATTGGTTATAGGGTGTCCGTATTAGGGACTTATATGACCTCTAGATATATGCTTATAACGTAATGAATATTTGATAACAAATATAGAAATTATATATATAATTTTTAGAATGCTTTATTTTTTAATAATATAGTGTTATATCTTATATTGATGCATTTGTATGTTCTTGAGAAGACAAGTTTACATTTGTTTTCATAAATTTAAAAACGTAATAAAAAAATCAGTTTATTGGATATAAAATATTTTGTTAGACTATTTATATAATTATGAATATTTTATTTATTACATTTTTTTTGTAGGATTTGTGTTTTCTGAGATACCGAGAGTATCCGTATTCGGGCACTCTCCGTATTCGGTTACTTTCCCCTACAACCGATCTTTATAAATATATATTTAAATTTGAATATATTATTTATTAGAATGAATGAATTATAAAGAATTATATTGTTTTCGAAAGTAGTATTATGTGTTAATGAATTATATTGAATTATTCGCGATTTAATCGTGTGTATTCTTTATTGGTAAACTGCTGTATATATTCATATAAATATATCGTTGTTAAACTATGTTGAATATTTGTTAATTTAATATATAAATGCCGTAAAATTCTCAAGTTATACAAATCATTTATAAAATTATAATCATTATATATAAATATATATATAAATATATATTTATATTTATATATTATACATATACGTATATATATATATACATGCCTGACGTCACACACTTTGAATATAGCTGCTCCGACAATAGAACCCGCCCCTAAGCTATACACCGATCAGCGCGGTATTCCGTTCGGCTACCACCTGTCCGAAGACACTGCTACTGAGACGACGGTGAGCGAGGCCAGCAGTTCGGACGCTAAACACTACCGACGACAGGGCGGCTACGACTCTAGCGGTTGTAGACCGCAGAGAGAACGACATTCTCGCGGTACTCGTCGCCGGAGTAGAGACGACGTGCCGATTCGAAAGTATAACCGGCGAGCTATGAAACCGGGCCGACGCAGACCGAGCAGTAGTAGTAGTGTGAGCAGTAGTGTCAGCAGTAGTGTTGGTAGTAGTGTTAGCAGTAGTATGAGCAGCAGTAGCGTAAGCAGCAGTAGTCGTAGGACTTCGTCCAGCTAGGTATAAGTAACATAGATTCAGCATAGGTGAGACAGTGTGCAGCTAAGAGATAACAACGCTATATGTAGAATTACAGAGTCGGCAAATAGAGAAATTATATGCATATAGCTATACACATATCGTTAGCTATATATTAATAGTTAATAAAGTAATTCGTTCGTTTATATATTTGTAATAATCGATTTATTAAATTAATTTATAAATATGAACATATATATATATATATATATATATATATATTATATACATATTAATGTATTGTTATTCTTTTTATTGAACACTTGATTGTATATTCGAACTACTTTTTTTTATTTTGCTGAATCCTTTATCCCATCCAGGAATTTAGATGAAGTACTTTTTCAATACAAAATTGCTCTAATGTCAATTTGAGCCTCTCACCTATTATTCCTTAGTTTTAATGAAAGCTGATAATTATTTGATATACAATTATTTATATAACTTCTCATTATTAGTTTAAGACCTACTTCAATTATACTCACAGGAAATTTTAAACATAGTAAATAATATTTACAAAATAATTTATATTAATAATTTATATTATACATTATAATAATCTTTGTCAGTTTAAATACATATAAATAACCTAACAAAATAATATTTATAAATATTAATTTTAATTCTTTTTGAATAGTCAATAAAGTAATAGTACATACCCATTCGTAATCACATATTTTATAATGAAAATATGTATAATTAAAATAATTTTATAATCATATTTTCATGTTTATATGTTTGTTAACATTAATTTAATTTCATAAATAGGTATACGATAAATCCGACTTTCAGACAAGCTATGGCTTATTAGTGTACCAACAATTAAAACAGTATAATCCCTAATGTATAAACATTCACTCTTCTCTACTTTCTACATATATTATTTATTATTTCATTTCAATATTTATTTATTTATTTACATTCATAAAATATAAATATAAATATATAATGACGGCAATAAAGCTGATGAAAAATTATTCTGTATACATGTATACCTGCAGGTATACCTATGATTTCATATTATGAACATTATAAATGACATAACAATCAGCAGCCTGATAACACATACAACATCGGTGATCTAATTAATGAAGACACTATTACGTAACATTAACTTGTTAGAGTCGCCACCTATATAAATATACAATGCATAAACACATTACTTCCCTATTCCCGATGAGAACCAATAACTCCAAATAAAACAATACTAATAACAGATGACATAACATTATAATTCTAAACAAATACGCCAATACTTTAACTCACACACACATTTTACACTTTACCCACTTATAATTAGATGTCCACTACCCAATAATCCTATTATTATATAACATAATCTTTTGCATAATGCAATAATTAAATATGTAATAGTAGAATAAAACTGAACTACGTCACAATGGTGTACGTGTTATGGTATATTTTTAAATTAAGAATGATGAAAAAAGGGCCACGATGAAAAAAGGTTGGGAACCACTGCTCTAGACGAAGACGTGAAATATATTTAAGTGGTACATATATACGTATTAAATTATATATTATAGATATTTAGAGTTACATTAAAGACTTCTCCATCCCACCTTGCATATGATATATGTAACAATACATTGCAACTTCACTCTGCTATATATTCAAGCTATGGGTATTATCGTAGTGTAATCCAATATATAGAATAATAGTATACTATTAATGTATACGATATTTATACGTTTGAATAATAATAGACAATTGTCTATACCTAATACCTTAAGGTATCACATACCAAATTATTACATAAGAAATATAATCTTGGTATATATAGCTAATAAAATAACTAATCGAGAAGCCGAGGTCCTTCCATTCAAGTTTTAAAAGACAAATACAATACTAGTGTTACTTTGAATTATTTTAGTAATAGTATTTCAACTCCTTGCTATATAATTATACTTGTTCAGCAAATTATGTTACTCAATTTATTACAAGGCTTGATAATTCATTGTATTAATATTTACATTTTATTTTACTTTATTAATTTTTATTATTCAATTATTATATTATTTTATTTTAGTTTTTTGGGGTTATTTTATTAGGTTGCATTCTCTTTATTATTATATCTCGGGTATTACGGGTGTCAGTGGGCAAACTATTGGGTCAAGTTTGTACCCCCAAGGCACAGGGATTGACGACCCGTTCCCTTAAAGTTGATACGTTAAATATATATGCAAACACTATATTGTTTGCATCAGAAAAAATCCCATATATATTATTCTCTTTTTTATCATTTGTTAACTCAATATCTTAACCATTTGTAACATAGTATTTTAAAATCATTATATATATATATATTAGTTTATATTCTAATTTGTTCTTTTTTGTATTATTGTTTTATGTAATTTTGTTTATTTTAAACAATAAACTCTATATATATCTATATTAATATTCTCTAAAATATTTATATATATTAATGATAATTATTTTTTTAAATACACTAATTAATTTAATTATTTATCATATAAAAATTAATTAATTTTAATATATATATATATATATTTAAAATATAATATAATGTATATATATATATAATATTAATATAATATGCAACATTAAAAATCTACTCAGTATAAATAACAAATATATAATTTATTTAATTCTGAATTTGAACTAAAGTGTAATATAATTAATAAATAGCAACACCGATTAAGGTACGTATTAAATTGTTGAATACTATAAGTATTCATTATTTATATATAATAATATTTATGCTTTATAGATTATATATGTAATTATGATTTATATATAATATTCATATAAATAATTTTCACCAGTGATTTCATAGTCAATGTTATTCTGTACCTTCCGGAAACCTATTATATTAATAATTACATTAATATACTAAACAAATATATTTAATTGTAATCGTGTTTATTGAATTAATGTTTACACTTTATTACATTGCTATAGCATAATTATAATTGTGAAGTCATTTATATATTAATATACATATATATATATATATATATATATATATATTATACTATTATAATATTTATAATTTATAGTATATATATATAAATAAGAAGAGTATATAATATACTTATATTATATTGTAATTATATAGTAATTGATATATAAATATATAGGTAATTATGTATACAATGTATTACTTTGTACATATACACTGTACAATGTACAGTGTACATATAAGGTATAGTATGTAAAATTTGCGATTAATATAATATTTATATTTCAGCATATATGCCTACTATAGTATATATTATAATTATTTTGAATTGTTCTTAATAATGTACTTAATAATTTAGTAAATTAACTTAAATTAAATTAACTTATCTCATATAAAATAGTAATCCACATTACTTAGCCTAGAAATAATTAAATGTCTACAACTCATATTATGTAAAGGAAATTATTTTGTTATATAATTATTTGTTATATACTCATATTAAATATTTAGTTCTGTACACATTATAATTTGTTCATATACCATAGTTTACATTGATCAAATTATAAAACGTAACTCCGCCAGAGTAGGCATGACTATATAAGGTCATGTAGAGAATGAAGGCATACACTTTACCCATTTGTTATAGTAGAAATATATAACTATTCGAATACTTCTTATGATATTTGATTACCTAAATGGTGATAGGTGATAATAAGATAAAACTAATAAATATATACCTGATTAAAGGGAGTTCTAAAGTTTACTATCAGTTGATTGACAGCTCCGAGGGATAAGTCGGGAAGATATAACAGATTCACATTGTCGGGAAGAGAAGTAGATCCAATTTTTCTAAATGTTATCTGAAATATATAATATATGTGAGAGAATAGAAGTATTTAATTAATTAGCAATACAATGACTAATACTATAGTATAAAGAAATATGTATATATATAGATATTTCTTTGTTTCGTATTGTATTATCTCTTTAAGTTATATTATAATCAAAGTACACCACATCAGTATTTAAGTGTAACTAGTTGTAACTAAATAAAAATGGGACGTGATTGGTTTATCAGAAATTAGGTGGAAAGGAACAGGCGAAGTTACAACAAATAATGGACATACGTTTATATATATAGCGGACACAGAAACAAACATATTCAGGGTGTAGCGTGCATAGTAAACAAGTAACTATGAAGTCGATATTAAACTATAATGCATGCACTCTCAAGTGCATAATAATGCATGCACTATTAAGTGCACTCTCAAGCAGAATAATATCAATACGAATACAATATTCTCCTTTTAACTGCACTCTAATACAAATACTCAGACGAGGAAGCAGACTATAGGTTACGAACAGATTGAGGATACGATACAACAGGCACCTAAGAAAGACTTTCTTGTAGAAATGGCCGACTGTAATGCCAAAGCAGGAAATGATGGTCACTTGGCATGGCCAATAACTATCGGACGTTTCAGCAATGTATCAACAAATGAAAGAGGAGAAAGATTGCTTAAATTCCAGATAAATATAAATTACTACTCGCCAATACTCTCTTCAATCATAAACAATCTAGAATTAGCACATGATAATATCCAAATGGATTAACACATATTCAAATTGATTACATTCTAACCCCTCAACTCTTCAAATTTAGCATAATAAGGACATCCACAAGAACTTATCCTGGTATGGATATAAATAGTGATCATGACCTGGTATTATGCAATATCAAATTGAAGCTAAACATAAAGAAAAGAACGAAAGGAAATAGAATACGAATTGATTTAGAAATTTAATGTTAATTTAAATTAAATTAATTAATTATGTTTAACAATTTTGCTTTTAAAAAGGTATTCGATCGTGTATTGCGCGAAGGACTAAGGCATACTATGAATATATTTGGTATTTCATATGATATAACTGAATCTATTAAAGCAGTGTATGCAAACTCAGAAATTTATGTCTTACTGGAAAACAATATTGTAGATCCCTGCAAAACTTATGTGGGTGTACGACAAGGATGTCCACTATCCCCTGTTTTATTTAATATCTTACTAAAACTAATTATGTCAGATACCCTATTAAATCAACATTCTAGTATCTCCATAGGCGGTAGAAAAATATCCAGATTTCGATTCGCTGATGACATTGATCTAATATTCGGTAGAAATGATGAATTCCAACAACTTACCAATAGTCTATCAAAACCTGAGAGTGATTGTGGTATGGAAATTAGCTCTGAAAAGAGATGGTAAATAGCAGAGATGAAAGTGTTCATGCAAATATCAGAATGAATGGAGAAATATTAGAAGATGTATATACATTTAAATATCTAGGAGCAACTATAACCTACGATGGTACCAGTTAAGCAGAGATACGAACCATACTAGTCACCTCTACATCGGCTTTGATAAGATTACAAATTATATGGAAAAACACTGGTGCTCTCAATATTACTCTAAGGATGCGAAGCTTGGACGATTACCGAAAAGATGGAGAAAAAAATTAAAGCTTTCGAAAATTAAGCAAACAGACGACTATTAGGTATAAATTACAGAGAGCACAACACGAATATCTACATTAAAGAGAAAATTAATTCAAACGTTTGGAAGTTTACGCCACTGTTGTCAATTATCAAAAAAAGAAGTTGTGTTGGTTTGACCATGTATCACATAGCAATAAATTATCTAACAATATTCAACGAGGAATAATCGAAGGTGCAAGACCTCGTGGTCGCTCAAAGATGGAATGGATGGACAACATTTACAAATGGACAGCTACAGATCTCGGTGACATACTGATGATGACAAACATTCGAAACAAATGGCGATGCTGTTGTGTGCAATATTCATATTACCCCTACGATTCAAGAGTCATGGGATAAAAGTAAAAGTAAGTAATTTGTAACTATATTTGTAACTAATTAGTTACAAATTGTAACTATATATGTAAATATATTTCTAACTAATTAGATACAAATATATTTATTTATTTTCGTAATATTATTTGTAATAAACCTGAACATTTGATAAGTTAGAAGTCCATATCCTAATGCAGGTGTTGTGGCCTAACTTCAACTCTAACTGATAGTTAATGTTGATAGATCTGGTTTGTAATCCATTCGATTGTAATTTCTTAAGATTGTTACTCGAACACGATTCTACGGAAACTTGTATATGTTTCATTTCTAAAATGTGTTGTTAATATATATATATATATATATATATATATATATATATATATATATATATATATATATATATATATATATATATATATATATGTTATATATTTATATATATATTTATATTATTATATTTATATAAAATTAATATGTTTACGAATTATTACTGGTCCAGTTATGTTTCTTTATTGGCGCTCACGATACATATATTATATACAACTATAGTTGTATATAAACCAATTCATTTAGTTCAAGTATGGGAACATGATATTTATATAACATATTTATATACATATTAACATATTGAACACGTTTAAAACATAGTTGTAAAATTCTTGTTTAATCGTAATTATATTAATCTTACATGTTGAAATAAAATATTGTTTTTTTTTCTATTATGAATCTAAATATTCACTCCTCTGGTATTATAACAATAGACTATCAAGCATGGAAGACAGATGTGTCAATCAATCAAGCATCCCACTAGTGGTAGACTATAGTCTCATCTATTATTTATATTACTATTAGAATAATACATTTATATTGGAGATATCATTAAATTTAATCAATAACATAGTTATTTGTATGGTGTATATATTCTTACAATTCTTATGTATTACTTATATATATATAAGTAAAAATCTACTGAATCGATATACGTGTATATACATTATATATATAGAATATTTTGATTTATTGTCACACGTATTAACTGTGACACCTCATTGTACCGCACCCGTATGTAACCATTGTTATATAATACATGTATATGTGTATTGTATCATTGCATATTTCATATAAGTATATATACTTAAGTATACTTACTCCTGCTTAATTTCAATAAGTTGACTATAGTTTATAAAATGATAATTTTAAGTCAATTGAAATAATATTATTCTGAATTTGTATATTAAGATGTTAATGTACATATTATAAATATAAATATACTAATAATATATACACGTTAAATATATACTTATAATGTATTCGTAGATAAATGTCCAACATGGCGGGTACACTTGTATTTAATTAATTCATTACAAATATAAAACATATATTGTATTGCTGATTAATAAATTAATAAATGGCTGAATGGAATTTAATTATATAGGACATATTAGGGCATATTAAATTTACAATATGTATAATGTATAATAAGGACAATATACAAAATATATTAATATTATAAAAAGATATAAAAAATGTTCTTAAATATAAATATTGTTTTGAGGTTTTAATCCTAAAATTAAGCTCAACAAATGTTGGTAACATATTATATGTATCGGTCTCACAAATTAGGTATCTAAATTAAATCTAGATTAATAGTATAATTCTATTACAAACATTTAGGTTAAACTATTACCACCAGTAAAATAATATTGTTTAAATATAATTAATATATTATATTATTATTTGTATCCTTTTTATTATTAATATTACCTATGATATTTTATATAATATATTTTTCTTATTTGACAATCTAACATATATAGATACTAACAAGTACATTATATATATATATATATATATATATATATATATATATATACTTTATAATATATATACCTATAGGTGTGTGTTTCTATGTGTGTATGCTTGTTAATATATCCCACATTTATATATATATATATATATATATTAAGTATATATGCGATGTATAACGTATACTTTATACTATAGAAATATAATAATCGGTAAACCTGGAGTACCAGATCTGATATTTCTTAGATCGGAAAGGGCATAAGTTCTATCATTTTTTCTTTCGAACAAACAAATATATCTTCCAATATACCTATTAGAGATTATATATATATATACAATTTTATATACCGTGGTGATATGTATTATAAAATAATTAATATTTATTAATATGTTCACCAAGCGAGTAATATCATATCTGTAGCGACCTGTTCACTTTCGAATATTCGTTATACCCGGGTTATACAAGAGTATAATAACGTCCCAAATATTACTGTATTCACTTTCGGTATGTATAAATCACAACTTATTTATATTTATTATTATTCTTTATATATTTCTGTCATTATTATCATAGTTACCCATATTTTTGAATCTATTTAATAAACTATCTATGAGTTATACCCGTGTTATACACGTGTTATACCCGTGTTATACCCGTGTTACACCCGTGTTATATCCGTGTTATACCCGTGTTTTACCCATGTTATACCCGTGTTATACCCGTGTTATACTCGTGTTATACCCGTGTTATACCCGTGTTATACTCGTGTTATACCCGTGTTATACCCGTGTTATACCCGTGTTATACCCGTGTTATACCCGTGTTATACCCGTGACATACCCGTATTATACCCGTGTTATACCCGTGTTATACCCGTGTTATATCCGTTTTATACCCGTGTTAAACCCGTATTATACACGTGTTATACCCGTGTTATACCCGTGTTTTACCCATGTTATACCCGTGTTATACACGTGTTATACTCGTGTTATACCCGTGTTATACTCGTGTTATACCCGTGTTATACTCATGTTATACCCGTGTTATACCCGTGTTATACTCGTGTTATACCCGTGTTATACCCGTGTTATACCCGTGTTATACCCGTGTTATACCCGTGACATACCCGTATTATACCCGTATTATACCCGTGTTATACCCGTGTTATACCCGTGTTATATCCGTGTTATACCCGTGTTATACCCGTGTTATACCCGTGTTATACCCGTGTTATACCAGTGTTATACCCGTGTTATACCCGTGTTATACCCGTGACATACCCGTATTATACCCGTGTTATACCCGTGTTATACCCGTGTTATACCCGTGTTATACTCGTGTTATACCCGTGTTATACCCGTGTTATACCCGTGTTATACCCGTGTTATAACCGTGTTATACCCGAGACATACCCGTGTTATACCCGTGACCTACTGACCTGTTAACGTATCGGCTACTCTGGCGTTTAGCTTTCATCGTGATGACGTAACTACTAGTGACGTCACCGTTACGACCCGTCACCAGTTTACGTTCTCCGGATAGTATTGCGTCACCCTGTATTTCGTATATCGACTCCTGGTGAGACGATTTAAAACTAATACATGTTATATACGTGTTTTATTAATAGAATATTCACAGGTTTTCAAATTATAAGAGGGATCGATATAACTACTATTTTATCGAGTGTAAATGTTATGAAAATTGGGATTATTTATTCTAAGATATGTAGTTGGAACTCATGGTGCTTGGGGAAATAATAGATAGTAAAAAAATAATAATTAATAGATAGTAAATCGGCGATTGTAAATTAGAATAATTGGTTATATACATTTTTTAGTAATTTACAATTCGACGATACACATGAAAATGTTATATATTAAAAAATACCGTTAAATTATTAAAGATTGTATTATAATGATATCTTATTAATATTACCTTCATTTCTCTATTCACAATAATAATACTATGTAGATTTGAGGCTGTTTCTTTTTTCTTTTCCTTGAAATGTAGTAATGAATCAATAACTTATTTGAATTTAATATATATTTAATAAATTATAGCTTATATAATAAGTAATATAGATATAAATAGTATATATATATACCCAATAAATGTGTGTAAGAAAATTCGTATATTACAATGACAAACTGTCTGTATTACACAGCTATATGGCTACGATAGAACCAGTATATTACACGGACATTTTTTCACTATGATACACGGATATTTTGTCACAATAATAAACATTTTTGTATACACGTGCTATAATGTATTATAGAATTACGGTTATATTTAAAACATACATTTTATAATAATAATATTTTGAATATTAAATATAATTTTTTTTCAATAATGAGTAATCATTATAACATTATTTAAAATTGTATTATCTTAATTATCAATATAATTATGATTATATTTTTTGTTTAACTTGACACTTAAATGAAATTATGATGATTTAAAAAAAACCATAGATACTTAAATACTTAATGATTTTAAAATAGTAACTTTATTTATTAAATACATAATATTAACATAAATATTAATTAAAATAATAATTGATAATTAATTTACACTAGTACTAAATTAAATCGATATATTAAAATAAAGAAAAGGTAAATAGTATAATTGTTCTATATTAAAAAAATAATGAATTTGTAAATGAATATGATAGTGACAAAATGTCGGTGTCACGGATATTTTGTCATTGTAATACACGGATATTTAGTATATGATTTACACGACTAATACACACATTTATTTTGGTATTTTTATTTTATTATATTTTATTTATTTAATTATTCTATAATAAAGAGTAGATTTAATACTATTCTACAACCTATATCAAATTAAACTATATTATTTATTTGTATATATAGTGATTTATGTCGGTATAATATACGGACATTTTGTCAGTGTAATATACGGATATTTAGTTTGTGTAAAACACGGACATTAGTCACCTTAAAAATGAATTAATAATTATATAAAACAATGCAGATTAATTTATATATTATATTTTAACTTATAATTATGTTTTAAATTTCTACATTGAAAAATTTTGTGCTTTTACACGAGTTAAAACAGGACAAAAAACACAAAAATGTACTTGATATGTATATATATATATATATTATATCAATTGACCAACACTTTAGTCTGTATAAATATATGTATATACTAATAAATCAACCATTAACCAACCGACTGTAGCCGGAACAGTTTCAGAGTGTTGCTGAATCCCACGTAACTCTCGTTCTTCACCGCCACCGAGCACCTCAGATAGAGGGCGTTCTGGTCGGCGTAGACCACGCCCCTTCTCCGCGGTAGGCCTGTCCACGTGGGACTGTTGATGTTCTCCACTGGGCGGCGCGTTATCGGCTTCGTTATCCGCGTCTGTGCGGGGTTACGTAATTATGGTGATTATCACGTAACACCGGTGATTATTACGTAATAATAGTGGTCATTATGCAATATTTGTAGTTATTATGCAATATTATTGGTTATTATACAATATTAGTGTTTATTATGCACTATGTGTGGTTATTACGCAATATTGGTCATGATCTTGATCGTGATCACGCTACAAGGTAATATATATATATATATATCTATCGTACTATATCTATAGATAGATATATCTATAGGTAGAACTTTGTGGAGAGCTCAGTTTGCGTAGGATCCTAGGCCCACATTTTGTCATCTATATCAGAAATTGATATGGTGATGTGGTGAATATAACTCCAATCCACCGTCTCTCCAGTTTGCGGATAGGGGAACGGCCATTAGATATAATTATCTACGAATAGTCAATTAGCAGTGCCGGACAACATCCTGGTTGCCCTTTCCCAGCAAACAGTAAGAGCAGCATAATAGCAGCATAACAGCATATGCTAGAGCCTCAAATGTTTACATTGTGCTATTATGCTGCTATTAAATGTATATTATGCTGCTATTATGCTGCTATTAATTTGTCACGCTATTATGCTGCTATTATGCTGCCATTATGCTGCTATTATGCTGCTATTAATTTTAAATGTATATTATGCTGCTATTATGCTGCTATTATAATAATAGCAGCATAATAGCAGCATAATATACATTTAATAGCAGAATAATAGCACAATGTAAACATTTGAGGCTCTAGCATATGCTGTTATGCTGCTATTATGCTGCTCTTACTGTTTGCTGGGTTGGCAGGGCAAAGTACCTTTTAACCATCCTGCAGGATTACGCGAAGAAAACAGAATCATTTTACTATATCTCTTAGAAGTATTATCTCGTCAATGCACTTAAACTCTGGTAGAGAGTACTGCTAGCATGTGTATGCAGTGGCGACCGCATGACACACGGTCGCCTCATGACATGCGATCGCGGCACATGTGCTCACGACAGCCGTCGAAATCACAACACAACCAAATTCAATTCCATTACGCATCGCTCTTTGCGCGGTTAAACAAGAAGCGCGTCCTAAAATTCTACCCCGGGTTGTAATAGAAAAAATAACTACTGAGAAAACAGGCTATACTCAATTATTAAATCCAACTAAAAATGTAATTATTAGATCGATAAATACTCAAATACTTAAGTTATAAAAGTATGGAAAATACCAGAACTTATAGCCTCAACCGAGGTAACAAACAGGATATAATATGCACACAAGAGCATGGGTTCATTCACTATGATATACTCATTAAGGAACATGCAATAGGACAATGGAAATTACTAACCTGTTCAGCCTAGAAAAATATAATAACGCCGCCACTGGAGGAATTGGAATTCTTGTCCTCACGAATATATATTATATAATGCAATATATATTGAAGATAAAATAACACCTAGAATAATGATAATACATATACATGGAAATAAACAGAAAAAATGTATATTATGTTACAGTCTAACACATATTGGTGATGAATAAGATACATACATATGTTATACATAGCTCACGTCATTAACAAGGCAGATACCAAAATATAATGTACTGCTAATAGTAGGATACTGTAATGCACAACTCAGCCAAAATTATGGATTCAAATATTCATTTCATAAAGTAACAAACAGATGTGGTGATATTAGCTAAAAGATTATCTCCTAGAAAATAAACTCGTATGCCTAAACACATACTTCCAGAAAAGGCAATGACAATCCTGGACACATAAATCTCCAAATTCCTCTATGTCTCAAATTGATTATATTATCATAAATAGAAATTGGAAGAATAGTGCATAAAAACTGTAGAGCTTATAACTCATTTATCAGTATTGCATCTGATCATCGTAGTATATCAGCAAATATAAGAAATAGTCTTAGAGCTAATAACAAGAAATCTAGTATAATAAAATATTACGATTGAGCAAGATTAAAGGCAGATAAATAAACCCGAGATACCTTTATTACTAAAGTGAAAACTAAATTCGAATCTCTACAGGACACCACAGCTTCGCTATCTGCTAGAAAAAGTTATACTCAATTCAAAACTGCATGTAAGGAAACTTAAGTTTTAAGAAGAATTCTTCTAAAATAATCTCATTGAAACCATAGTGGAAATAACGTTTACCTTGGGAAATAGATAATATCTGTAAAAACCGTTACATACTACACCAGGCAGCGCGAGATAAAGAAAATTAACAGTGAACACAACACTATTAAATATCAGACATTTCAACGAATGATATAATAACCAATTAAGATATGATACACTATACATAAATTAGGAACTACCGATAGCGATGAATGATAGAGAGACATGGGGTCACGTGTAATGAACTGTCGAGAAAGCTCGACCTCGTAAGGTATACCTTAGGATGTTACCTTATAAGGTAAGATATATATATATATATATATATATATATATATATATTCTACAATTTAGATACCAGAATAATAACAAATCTATACTATAGCTACTATAGGCCTAGCGCTGTAACCTTGAGTTTATATTGATAGCGCGTGTTGTTAGAGGTCAAGACGGTCAATATATCCACCGGAAGTTGTTTAGTGTTAAAGTTCAGCATCTTCAGAACGCATGCTGTTATCCTGCCCGAGTGAATCTGTCGGGTGAGGAACCTATTGTCTCCTGGGTATTATAATCATAAACAATAAGAATACTATTTATATTGTTTCATCGTAATAAACGAGAGTAAACTATATATATATATATATATATTGTTATTTTTATTTGGTGGACTCCTTTCATCCCATCCAGAAATTTACACTTATAACCAAATATGGTTCTAATGTCCCTTCGAAGCCGCTTTAATATTAAGGAATCCAGGTTTTTAAATATAGTCGTTATTTATTTATATACAATTATATAAGATCTCTTCTAAATATTAATTTAAGACCTATGTTAATGGTCCGGGCTAGGCTTGAACTCACGTCCTACTGCTTTGGGTATGTCGCCTAGCAAACTTATCTTTTACTTATCTTTTATAGATTTTTTAGCTTAGTATAATATATATATATATGTGTGTGTGTGTGTGTAAACCTAGGAAAGGAAATGAAAAACCAAAACATAGTAATTAACTACAAATAGTGTATAATACCTTACGTAATGAGATTCACTTCGCTATCTATACACTACGGTATACCGTATAAGCTATATCCCTTAATACAATGGTACGGGTAATTGTGTACGATACGCGGATAAGGGAGATGTAGCTACATCGGTAGTTTGTTACGGTTAAACATTGCGGTAAGGATATGCACATGACCTTGGTGAAGCTTTATACAAATGAGGTGTGAATTTAAAGTTGATTTATTGCAGTGTTTGTAGTTAACGTAGGTTTTGATAATATATATATATATATATATATATATATATATATATAAACTGCCTTTGTGGCTCAGTTGGTTAATGCGTCATACACACAATCAGTAGGACACGAGTCCAAGCCTCGTCCGGACCATTGAAATAAGCCTTAAAATAGTATTGAGAAGTGACCTTATATAATTATGTATAAATAAATGATCAGCCATCTTTAAAATCATGGATGCCTTAACACGAAAGCGGCTTCTAAAGGACATTAGAGCCATATATGGTTATAAGTGAAAAAGTCATCAAAGTTCCTGGATGGTATGAAAGGACTTCACTAAAATAACAAATAACAAATAACAATAACAATATATATATATATATATATATATATACTGTCAAATGTTACATATAAATTGCACTGTATATAACGTATTGATATATAGGTTGATTTCAATATATATCTTATATATCTCATGTGATTTTTCATAAACGGGTTATAATATATTTACTAATTAAAGATAATAATTCGTAATTTTTATAATCAATTTTAATCGAAACACCTAATCATTATCATTGCCATCGATAGAGTATACTTAGATATACTTGGATATATCCAATATATGAAATACATATTTAATTATATATATATATATATATATATATATATATATATATATATATATATATATATATATATATATATATATATATATATATATATATATTGTTAATTGTATTATTACAATATAATATATCAATGAATACATTATCTATTATCTTAAATTATTTAATAATTCAATAATATGTAGCTGTTATTATATTCTAAAGTTATAGGTACACCATTTATATCTATATCTATATACCTTTTATACTGATCATCCCTGATACGCTGTCTAATTGATTACTGGAGTCTTTGATAAGCCACGTAACTTCAACAGGAATGTCAGACGAGAAAATAAGTTTAATTTTAGCTGTACGATTTGTGGAGAAGTCTCTAATTTGTCTTTTTAGCATTTTCATAATCGATAATATAGGACCATTTTGTTGAAAGTCCTAAATTCATTATCAAAGTATTATTACTATTTATTACTCTATAGAGTAATATATATATATATATATATATATATATATATATCATTATACCATATATGGTATACTAGTTTATTTATTTATATTATTATTACCAATCTAAAAAATACAAACCTTATTGTAAACAATTAGAATAACTAATTATAGTAACATATTCTATATTGTAAATATGAAAATGTATATTATACAATGAGAATATATGTATACACATATATGTCTATATCGCATACATATATGTATATGTGTATTTGTTAAAGTAAAAATATATATATATATTAAATAAATATACAGTTTAGATTATATACATATAATATATAATTTATATATATATATATATATATAAATATTAATTTATATCATTTACTAACCTCTTTTAACGTAGAAACATGCCTAAAGAAGACCATTAAAAGCACGTAACGCATCAGTCCACAATACAGCAACATATCAAAGATCGCGGAATATAATTCGTCAAATTACTAATTAATCCGATGCAGACGATATTAACAAATATAATACGTAGAACTATAACTACGCATAAACGCAAGTTTATTGTTTACCTACGTGTCACGGTGCACGAGTACCACTGATGTAGTATGTCTCCCTTCACAATCGCAGCGATCTAAACGCGTACGAACGCACCCACACACCCACACACTCGCACGCGCACACACACAAACATACGGTTAATTATTTATAATCCCCGTGCGGATAACACGATCTCTCCCGACGACCTATATTATAAGGTATATATATACTCTAGGATAAGCATGTATTCTATTACATTGGCGAATATATATATATATATATATATATATATATATATATATATATATATACATAGACCTATGTGTATGTATGCGGTCAATTACACTCGACCGATCCATTCACTAAGAATAATACGTGCATCTATTATTCTATTAAAAGTCAATATATTCCATATACGTCGTTCTACATGGAAATCCCTCCTGCCTAGAATGCCATGCATATATATATATCAGCTATGTACCCAGCTTAGATACATAGCTATAGATATCGCTCTAGATAATGGTCGAACAGTTTATCTATTTATTCATTTACATAAGTGTAGGATGGTATACATGATATATCCTGCAAGATAATATATATATATATATATATATATTATGTATAAAATTACATTTATATTGAAATTAAAATACAATATACAGATCTCCCTCGATATACCGCCAGGCTAGGTGGTTAGGCTAAGTAAGTGGTTACCTCGAAGGTATACCCTATAGGGTTACATCAGAGTTACTATAGTAATCGTAATTTTCAAATAAAGTACGACGAGCCTTTTATTCGAATTTATATTAAATTTATAAATATGTAAACACGTAACGATACGGAATTAATAATGACGAGGGGATATCATTATTATGCTCTATTATAAAAGTATTAATATATATATATATTAATTAATTAATACTTGAAGATATAATAAATAACTATTAATACGAATTATTACTTCCGGCTCTATACACCGTTATATCTTCAAATATATTTTCTATAGAGGCTCAGTATACAACATGTAGGTATATATAACATGTTATATATGTTATATATAACATATATGAATACATAAGGGAAAGTAACCGAATACGGACAGTGCCCGAATATGGATACTCTCGGTATTTCAGAAACCATAAATCCTACAAAAAATGTTTAATGAATAAATATTCATAATTATATAAATAGTTTAAAAAAGAATTTTTTATTCTGTATTCATTCAAAATATTGATGATATATCCAATAAACTGATTTTTTTATTACGCTTTAAAATTAATGAAAACAAATGTCAACTTAAAACCTTCTCAAGAATATACAAATGTATCGATATAAAATATAACACTATATTATTAAAAAATAAATCATTCTAAAATTATATATATAATTTTTATATGTTATCAAATATTCATTTAATTATAAGCATATATCTAGAGGTCATATGAGTCCCTAATACGGACACTCTAAATTTCTTAATACGGACACCCTAAAACCAATAAGGGTCAGCGTATAAACTATTCTGATTTTCATAAAAATCGCGTGCGTTATAATAGTAATAAGATCAATAAAGCTAAATCTAAAAATTGTATTATTTCGATACTTAAATTGTATTATTAGTTAAAAAAATAATAAAAATAAATAAATTATTAACTAATTAAATTATATTAAATTGTTCATAACATTAATTATAAATAATGTAATTGTAATTTATCTGATTGATTCATTAATAATATATAGTTTATCTAGTGGTATATAGGGTGTTCGTATTATAACACAGATTATCCGTATTCGGACATGCGTACCGAATAAGGACACCCCCGTTATATATGGAATTAAAAGATTAAATAACATTTTAAAATCACAATAATATCTATAATCATATAATATTAATATATTTTTTATATTTGTGAATACAAATAATGAGTCATAAAATAGTAAGACCATGTATTGTTAACGTTTCCGTACTAGGTTACTTTGCCCTATATATAAACATATATTTAATAAATAAAAAAGTAGTATAAGTATTACTATTACAAACGATACTGATACGATACTGAGATGTCAAACGATACTTATATGATACTATAATATATTTATAAAATGTTAATATTTTATTAATATGTATACCTAGATATTTGATTTTAGTGGATAGAGTAATTAGAATATAATCTATGTAGAATTATTGGAATATTGTGAACGAATATTATGATGAGGTGAGATCTCTCATCTACCTAGGTCCGAAGTTAAAATGCATAAATATGGTGTTGTTATAATTAATTAGTAAATAGTTATCGATGAACCAGTTATTGATAGTAGGTACCTACTGATATATTATTGAATGAGGATATTGAATGTGGGATTTGTAAATTGTGGAAGGATAATATTGAAGGTAGTATGAAATATCGGAAGTTATTTATGTTATAGAAAATGGTATACAATTGATGTGTTTACGTATACAAAAGTAAGTTATTTTTCTAATGACTGTAGCCTATATAATACCTAAATTATACAGGGGTTGGGGGTATTTATACTCATACCATACATATTTGTACTTTAAATTAATACGATGGTGTCAAACAGATAAATTAGATGTTTGTTATTAGTAATTAGGGATAATCATATATTACTAAGAATTTTTTTATTTTTGCAAATCATTTTTCTTAATTTTTATAGTTTCGATATATTTTAAGCATAAATATATATATATATATATATAAAATAATTACATTATTACTTTATATTTATTAATATATGTAAATATATATATAATGCATATTATTATTAATTTGATATTACTACTTATTGTATTGATTCCCGTAATATATATTACATAATATTATGTTTGAATTCATAAAAACTCAAGTTAATTTTATATTAAAATAGTGCAACATTTTTCTAAATAAGGTACATCAGTAGAATATTACAGTATGCTGTCTGTATAATCATATATTTACTTAATTGCAATTTATCTTTATTTCATCGAATCAGGAAAATTATAACATTTAAACCGTTTTTAGTTTTTTTAGCCGGTATTATTAATTTTTTTAAATCTAATTTATTTTCGGCTTATTTTCAGTCAAATACTGGTATACTATAATATATATTAAACTCTATCGTATTTTATTATCTTTTTATTCAACATATTCAACAGTGTATATATATATATATATCCCTATTGCAATCTCTATTGAGATACATTGTAATATAGGGATACACATGTGTATTCATATATTTAATAGTATAAGTGGCAAACTGTTCGTACATCCATATATTATTAAGTCAATAGGTCATGGCGTTGTTAGATACTCGTCGCTGATATCATTGACTTCATGTAAATTACATGTATACATTACAGGAATACCCTTTCCCCTAGTATGTGAAACTACGAATCTTTAGTGTGGCCCTACTGGTATCCTATAGGATAGCTGCTAATAATGTTACCATGCGACCTTATTCTACTGTTGTATTGATATGGTACCGACTTTTTGTTAATAATATACTAAAAGGAATTATATATAAGTATATATAACTATAAACTATATATATTACTTACTTAGTTATAACCTATACTTAGTCCCGTGACGATGACATTGTAGATCACATATTAATGACGAACAGGATGTCTCCATTCTTCACGATCAGCAGTCTTATTTAGGAGTTCTTGCGAGAGGAGATTAGACTAGTCCAATTGTTATCTTAAGATGTTATCCATCAAATTTCTCTTAGGAAGGCCTCGCTTTCTACTGCGTTCAATTAACCTTACAATATCATATTAGCTATAGTTTCATGTCTAGATATATTCACAAACAAAGTAATTTTTCTACGTATACATATGTATACCACCATGATGGTAGACATAGAAAGATAAATAGATCAACAGTTTATTGAATTTCTGATTATATATAACAAAAATAGAAAAAAATAAGATATAATTAATTAATATTATTTTAATTAATTTATTGAATTACGATGCAAATGGAACCTTAAGCCGCTTGTACACCGAGCTAATCTCGATTTTTAATCTCGATTTTTGAATTCACGATTTTACTATCAAAAATCTTACGAATATCACGATTATTCCTATTTTCATACGATTTTATGAAATAGAACATATCCTATTTTAATCTTGAGGAAGAAAATCTTACGAAGATTTTACGTAAGATTTTATTATGGTCCAATCAGATGTCTGGGATATAGCCAATCAGGTTTGATTAAATTTACGTTTCTATGATTTATTTATTAATATTTTTATATATTTGTTATTTATTTTAAATAATATTTAAATAGATGGCTAATCTTATCAATAAAGAGATGAAAAAATGTTTAAATGATAAAACATTTGAAATAATAACTGATGTATTTTTTTAACCTATTTTAATGTATTATTTATATCTGTAATATGCAATTATAACGTAAAAATTGAGTTTATTTACATAAATTTAATTTAAAATTATTACGACATATTTTTATAATTATTATATACGAAATAATTACTATGATAATGTTATTTAACTACTTTAATAAATTTGATAATACGGATCATGAAATATTACATTATCCTATAATTATATTATTACATTTTAAAACAATATAGTATATAATATATTGCATTACTATATTCATATAATTATTGTTTAAATAATTATTATATTTATTATGCGAATTGATAGTGTTATTATGATTTAATCGTTATTATAGTAATATTATAATTAGGCAAATATAATAATGAAATAACTTCTATAATTATATTATGTATATATATAAATATGGATAATACGGACGATAAGTAAAAATGAACTAATCATAAATACAAATTTTAAAATATTTCACAATTTTATCATAGAAGATTTGGATAAGTAATAGCCTAAATAATTCACCTTTCTGACGATATATATATATATATATATATATATATATATATATATATATGTATATATTAGTACACATACAAATACATTCTAAATGAGAAACATTGTTTTAAATATACACTACATAATAAGGAGACTAATTACGACCGGCGCGCGTTTTCTATAAATATATTTAGTGAGGCGGGCGGTGGCGCGCGCGCGCCAAATGTTTAATGTTTTAAATGCACTAGCATTGATTGACAACTAGTGGGAGGAGCTATGGGCGGAGATAGTCTATTTATAGAAACGCGTGAAGTTAGAAACGTCGTGCACTATATATTATATATTATATATATTATAGAAATGTCATGAATAATATCTTATGATCATCTAAATATCATGAGTTATAAATAATAGAGTCACGCGCTTTGATAATTTCTTATGATTATCTAAATATCATGAGTTATAAATAATAGAGTCACGCGCTTTGATAATGTCATGGTAACGATAAACCCTATTATTATACAAGTGTTATGACATTTAATTCTAATAATTTAATATATAAGTATAATGTTTAATTCTAATAATTATTTCACGATAATCAGGATTCATACTATTTGATTTATACTATAACTACCATATATCTATATCCCTACCTATGTATTTATTATATAATATCATATAATCTCATATGACCATCTAAATATCACTATAATTACTACGCGCTATAATTACGTAAATATGTAATAATATGGTCACGCTGAAAGATGACATCACGGTAATGCAATGACTCATGAATCATGAGTCATGATCCACTAGCAGCGTAGGTCCTACACTATGTAATATAGTCACGCTCCAAGATAACATCATGGTAATGCACTGACTCATTTCATAATAATATACGTGGGTAATGATGACAAACGTCGTGAGTCTCGCGTACACTGTACACACGTATACAATGTACGTCGTAAACTATTATGAAATGACCATATATTTATAGGTAATATATATAGGTAAATATATGGAAATGCCAAATGTAGTCATTTACACTATGACTGTTCCTATGTATATTATATCCTATATAGTATTATATAATATCATGTAATCTCATATGACCATCTAAATAATACGAGCTCTAATTACGTAACATGGTCACCAAGATAACATCACGGTAATGACTCATGACTTACCTACACTAATATGAAATAACAGATGTGTAATTAAAAATCGCGATTATAAAATATTTGATAAAATCTTACTATATGTTGGTGCACACGCACATTTCAATTTAATATTTTTAAGAAAGATTTTTTATTTAAAAAGCTAAATATAGAAATCTTTTGATAAAATCGCGATTAAAAATCGAGATTAGCTCGGTGTACAAGCGGCTAGAATGTTTATATAGATTTATGCAGCATAGATGATTATTATACGTGTACACAAATATATATATATATATATATATATATATTATGAGGGGAGTTCAGAATAAGATATTTTAACTACTATATAGATAACATACATTTTGATGATATCATTAGAAAGTTTATATAACATCAGTAGGTATTATATTGTAATGGTTTTTGTGATTTACGATGACGTTAGTGCATGTCGCTAATAAGTGTTCTGATAAGCATATTAACTAGCCTATTCAATATTGTTTACGATCATTTCAGGTTAATATATGAATACAATATAAGTATACAATCTATAGATAATACAGCTAATTATCTATTAATAGATAATGTCTGTATCTTCTGAATTATCTAAACAATATTATAACACAATTATAATTAATCAAACTCTATAATGTTGCGAGAGAAATATTATTTTAATATTTTATATATATATATATATAATATATATATATATATTTAACTATCACTTTGATTATTTTGTTCAGTCACATTCCTTATTTAAGCAGTTGACCGAATCTCTTGGTTTACATAAACATATAAACTGTCCTACTCATGTTAGTGGTAACATTTTAAATCTTATATTTACTCCTAGAGATATCCCTCTTCAATTTATTTCTTGGTGTATACGTTCTGATCTTTTGACTGACCACTACTTGATACAAGCTTCATTTCTTCTAGGAAAACTTCCTTCTACTAAATCATTAATTAATTAGGAGCTATTGAGAGCTAGAACCTATTGAGAGCTAAATTATATTGAACTTAGATTTAGAATCTTATATAAGTTATCGAATACCAAGCTATCCTTTGATAGCCTACATGGGTGTATCTCATATTCCCTTAATTCACTGGTTCCTATTAAATCAAATTATTTTACTCTCCATCATTCCCTTAGTTTTCTTCCCATCTTTCACATTTAAAACGATCGTTAAGGAAACTTGAGCGCAGGATATACAAGTCTCCCCAGCATAAATTAAATTTCCTGATGGCCAGGTAAGCATATAAGTTAAAATTAACCTCACAGATATGTACTTATTTTGAACAGAAACGTAATGCTTTCGGCCACAACTTTAGAAAGATTTTTAAAACTATTAATAATATCCATGGAAGTACTATTAAACAAAAACACAAGCTCTGACTGCTTCTTTAATGTGTACATCATATGTGAAATTTGTATCACCTAAACTATCCAGTATTTCTGATTGCATGAAATCCAAGCTATTGCTATCATCGTTGATTCTGACTGCCCATCGTATTCCTCAACATATATATTGTAAACTCACTAGTTTATCATCTTCCACAATCACTGAAATCCATAATATGATTATGACAGCCAATTCTATATCTCCAATAGATCCACTTCCCTTGATTGTTTTCAAAAACATGGTTCATAGTATGAACTTCATACACTCAAATACTCAATCTTATTTGATTTATAAATCTCGTGATGATGGCATCATGGATAAATCCTTGAAATATATTATTATCAAACTTATACTGAAGAAAACATCACTCGATCTCGTTGACAAATTACAGACCAATATCCCAACTTCTGATTATCAGTAAGATTATGGAACGTATTGTAAGCCGCTAGCTAATATATTACCTTGAAGCTAATAATGTGCTTGAGCCCTTCCAGAGTGCTTACAGGAAGTCATATCCTACTGAAACTGCTTTCAACCATATTATTGATACGTTGTATAAATATCTTGATTCTTCTCATTATGCATAATTACTGTTACTAGACCTCTCGAGCGCATTCGATACATTGAATCACAATATCCGTATTGAGCGCATTATGTATATTGGCATTGAAGGATCTCCTCTCAGATGGTTAATTTCATTTTCACTGATTGTACTTCATCTTTTAAATGCAAAGTTGTAATTTCTCCCCCTAATAGTATATCAAGTGGGGTTCCTCATGGTTCTGTTCTCGGGCCTTTATTATTTTCTATTTATTTGCATCCGCTATCCATTAATATTAACAAGTTATCTAACATTAGTTACCATATATATTCTGATGATATTCATATTATTATTAAACTTCCTATTAATTCGCCTACCTCGAATTTGGAACTTATAGAGTGTACTTCAGAAATTATGAATTTGCTTCTCAGAAACGATATTCTAATGAAAACTGAACAACTTAATGTATTTCTAATACCGACTAATATCCCATCTATGATTATTGATGGTAAATTGATATAACCCTCTGATTCAGTCCGTAACCTCTGCGTCATTATGGACGGTAATTTATATGTTTATCAACACATAAATGTTATATATAAGTCTGCAAATTACCATGGTAATGGTAAATACATGTACGTAAAATCACCCATATTTGAAAATATTGCTCTATGCGTACAAACAAAACTAATTAATGCTCTTGTATTAGCTAGGATAGATTACTATGGATCACTTTTAGTACCGATATAAAAGTAGACATGGATATTCGCGCTTCTTTACGACTTATTTTTAATGTTAAACGCCGCGACCACACGCTTACATATATGTACCAACATATTACTATTAAGTGGCTTTCATTTAGAAAGCGATGCAAGCACCGTTTACTATGCTTAGCACAAACAACTTTATTAATACGTAAGCCTGGATATATAAAAAATCTCTTAACACGTCGAGCTATATTGAGCCATGTCAGAATATCGGATGATATTATAGTAGACGGAGGACCTCCGTCGGAGGTTCAACTAGAAGCGTATTCAGCTATCGTACATTCTTCTCCATTGTTCCTCGTACATGGAATATATTACATATGATCTACGCAAGATACAATAATTCTATTGTTTTAAAATTAAATTGAAAAATCTTTTTATATATTGTAATATTTGTGTCTTAACTATAATTTATGGAATCAATTCGGTGTATTTGTTTATTTGTTTGTTCATGACATTATACACCATTGAGGGCTCCCGCTAAATTCGGTATTATTTTAATAAACCAATTCATTCATATATCAGAGTATATGTAGACTATTATGTATACACTATTAAAGAATCATATAAAAACTATTAATGTAGTAGGTGATCTGGATCAAGTGAAATTTCCATTAATCTTAATGTTGCTTTAATATAAGATGTTCTAATATAATATGTTTCTAATATAAGTGTTTTTAAGGTGCTCCATGATGCTAAGTTGCGTTCTATTGGCTATTGTTGGTCAATAGTGGTGTGAGCATATTCCCATAAACACTTACAATAGTAATAACATAGATAGGAATAATCATACATATATTTATGAGTATATATACGCATATATAATCTATATAATAATGTGTACTGAGTCAGTACTACTGACTGTAATATCAATAAATTGAACGTATTAGATATCAAAAGATAAAGGACCCAATAAGATATATCATAGCACAAAACATTTGGATTTGTTAATATAACTATATCATATATATATATATATATATATATATATATATATATATATATATATATATATGTGCATCTATAGGCAATTTAAGTTCGCTTACTTAAACATATATATAGAACAAATACAAGATAATAAATAACGGTGTCAGGTACTACCTAATGGGTAGTTCTCTTAACTCGTATATGATGTATTAGTGATTCATCTTTATGTAGTGGTACACCTATAGGTGTTGTCACTTCGCGCGTGACTAATTAGATTGACAGTAAAGGGCGTGCCGTACGTCAATCACCTGTATACATGGGGTGTATGGTACAGGGGGTATACCCTATAGGGTATCGCTGATGACTTTTTAGTTTCGTTTTTGCAGCCTAACCATGAACAACGGCGTATGTTTAATAGGTGTTCTGTTATTCGCTATATTAACTTTATATAATATTGAAGCTTATGAAAATGGTAATACACACACATACATATATATATATTATTCTTTATTATTATTTATTCATAATACATTATTCTTTATTATTATGTTATCATATATATTTTTAGTACATCTTTTATAAATACTGTTACTATTTAAGGTGTACAAATCCAACAACGGTATACAGTAAACGGTGATAACAATAAGAATGTGTTTGTTCAAGTCATGTTGTTTCATATGTAGGAACCTATAGGAGGTTTACTTATAGAGATGTTTTATTTTAATCCGAGAATCTACATGTTATTTACAAATTAAGACTTTATATATATAAATAAATATAAGAATATTAATTATGCCAACTATTGTGATTACTTATTAATTAATTATGTAATTATAAGTAACGATATAGTCAAGTTCAATAATATGATGTATCAGCATTTTTTAGGGAATCTATAGATATATACACATATACACCTATCCTATATGATGTATATGCAAGAGTCATCTACTGTATATATATATATATATATATATATATATATATTATATATATATATATAATATATATAATCATATACACATAATTAATATATTATATGTTACATTAATATGATACATATCATTAATGTAGATTATTTCTGTATGTATGTATTCAAACGACTCAGCATATATATATATATATATTTAATATATACATAGAATGCTTTCAAATACCAATAGATAATAAATTACATTTCCATATACGTGTAATAAATTACCATTAAAATGTATTTATAATTTTATTATGGTTATATAATATAGGATTATATATGAATGAATGAAATCAGTATATACTATAGACCAGTGTTTCCCAACGGGGTCCCTACCGCCCCCCGGGGGGCGGTAGGGGGGCGATTTCAAGGAGGGGGGCGTTTGGGGGGCAATTTGTGAAGATTTGTGTGTATATATATATATTGTTTTTTGTCCCCGAATTACACATGTATAGATATGTAATAAATTATTACTCATAATAGCTCTGTTCAGTGTGCACAATTAAAAACTAGGTCATATATAGGATATACCTAATATAATGCTAATTATTACTATATTATATAATACTATTAATTTACAATAACATGCATTCATATTTCCCACTTTAGTTCTCACGTTCACTGAAATTTAATTTCTGAAATGCATGCGCCGCCCGCCACATATTTTTTCGCATTATCATTTCATTTGAATTAAATAATTGAATATGATAAGTTAATTATACATATAGTTTTATAGATTGTTTGATTAGTTTGAAATATTAATAATATAATAAGGATTGTATATGAATTAGCAACAAAATAATACTAATAATACTAATTCACAATATCTCTTGCATTCATATATCCTACTTTAGTTCTCACGTTCGCCCGTCACATATTTTTTAGTTTTCTATTTTTGTTGCTACTTCGCAGATCCCCATATAATAATACAATAACCAATTATAGATATTTTATATAATAAGTATGCCTAACAAGAAGAAGTGCCGTCAGTATTCTGTGGAATATTTGAAATTTGGATTCTGTGAATCTATTTTGAACAAAACTAAACCGTATTGTCTTATTTTAGCAATAAAGAGTTTAGCAATGAGGCTATGAAGCCTTCTAGATTAATTGACAATTTCAGTAAAGCGCATCCTGATAAGGCTAGTAAACCTATAGAATATTTTGAACTGTTGAAAAATAATTTATTTCAAAGAAATACAATAAATAATTGTTTTTCAAAAGTTACAAATACCAATAATACTGGATTAAAATTATCCTATAAAATTGCAAAGTTGATAGAAAAAACAGGCAAACCTCATACTATAGGTGAACATTTAATAAAAGCTGTAATAAAAGAAATTGCAGCAGAATTAAATGAAAATTCTAAAAAATTTATTAATTAAATTCCTTTAAGTAATATTACTATATACGTATATACTATAAATGTAATTGATGAAATGAGTGACAATATTGAAAATAAATTATATGACTATTTAAAAGAAAACCAATTCTCTATGCAAATTTATGAGTCAACATTGCGAAATTCTGAGTCATTATTATTATATTATGTTCGGTTTATTTAAAATGGAGAGATGAAGGAAGATTTATTTTTTTCCAAGCTAATTATTAATTATAAAGGACTTACTGTTTATGAAGAAATTAATAATTATTTTGAATTAAAAAGTATTCCACTAGAACATTTGGTAGCTATAGCTACAGATGGAGCACCTTCGATGATAGGAACAAATCTAGTGGAGTGGTATCTCGTCTGAAAAAAGATAACCCTTCACTATTCTCAATCCATTGTGTAGTGCACAGGCAACATTTTGTAGCTAAAGAGTTGAGCGTTAAATTAAACCACTCTTAACATAATACTTTTAAACATAATAATAAGAACAGTAAATAAAATAAAACGAAGTAGCCTATAAGATAGTATGTTTTCAACATTATGTGATGACAATAACGAGACATATAATCATCTTCTATTGCACATTGAAGTCCGATGGCTGTCAAAAGGAAACTTTCTAGCAAGGTTTCATAAATTGTATTCTTCAATTTTGGAACATGTTTAGACAATCGATGTTGGGTTGCATGGAGAACTGAAGAATATCAAATATGATCTGGCTTATGTAAGTGATATATTCGAACATTTTAATATAAATAATACATCTTTACAAGGTTATTATATTATATTTATATAATATTTTGGATCTATCCCTATAATTACTATAGTATAGTATAATATAATATTTCATATTATGTATTTTAAAATATAATTGGATATTATTAAATATATATTATTAAGTTTTATATTATGTGAAATATAAATTCAATATTACATTTTATATAGATAATGATTTAATTATCGTGAAAGTAAAGAGTATTATGTGTACATTTATAAAAAAAGGTTGAAATCTATAAACAGCAACTAGGAAGACATTAATTGCTCCATTGTCCCCGATTACAAGACATGAATAATGAACAAGATATCAACGAACATGATAAACTGGAATACATTTCACACCTTAACTTGTTAATAGAGAATATGAATACATGATTCCAAGATTTAATTAAGCTAGACACCTACCACCATTATTACTTTCACCATCAGATTCTGACATTACAGATTTTCCTCTAATTATACAAGATAATATAATAGAAATTCAATGTAATGATGAATATAAAGCAGAATTTAAAGCTCTTGGTTATGTTTCATTTTGGGTAAAGTATTGAATATTTATCCAGAAATTTGAAATATATAAAGATGTATTTGGTGGCATTTCCTACGTCATATTTGGAAGAAAGAGGTTTATTGAATTATTTATCTTTAAGAATATATTATAATATTATGTACTTACAGATTTTAGCGCTGTTATGAATATATTAACAAAATCAAGAAACCATTTAAAGATATTAAATAGAGGAGATTTGATATTATATTTAACAAATATTGAACCAGACATAGAAGAAATTTTAAAATATCATCAACCACAAGGATCACATTAATATTTAGATCATATTATTGTAACAATACATTCTGTTTATACTATTTAGCTTATATATAATGTATACATTATAAATAATGTATTATTAATTATAATAGGGTTGGGGGGCGACATTTTTTTTTTTATATAAAAGTGGGCAATTTGAAAAAAAGTTGGGAATCACTGCTATAGACTCTATAGACAAAGTCTAAGGAGGATCAGTATAAAAGATAATATGTATTGATTCGATTAATGACAGAATATGCAATGCCATATATCATCATATTCATTCGGATAAAAATAAAAAATAATAAAATAATAATTCAATTTTATTTTTAAAATAAATGACACTGAAATGAAAAGTAGGGGTAATAAAATATCCCCCATAAGAAAATATATAATTAAGAACAAATACATTTTTTATAAAAGATTAGAATTAATTTGAAAAAAAAACAGTATACTGTTTTTTTTTTATATATACATTTAATAAATTTAATTAGCAACAACGATGTATCGAATCCTGGAATAATAGAAGTGGTCACAAATGATACGTATACATGAGGAATAGGCATACCCATAGGCGCACAGTTGATGGGACATCACCTTATATATATATATATATATATATATATAAGGGAGAGTGCTCTAATATCGACATGCACGTAATATCGAAATGGTTTATCTCTATTGATATACATAAATCTCTATAGAGATCTCCTAAAATATAATTCCAATCAAAAAAAATTAATGTATGAAATGTTAATCAATATAATTCTAATTCATATAAATATAATTTTTTTTTTAATATTTATATTTTTTTAATTATAAACAAAAAACTGATTTTTTCGTTACAACTCTAAATTTTTGAAATTTTTTAAGTACAATATCGATTCTCAATCATTTGAAAATTTATATATTTTAAATATTTTTAATACATCTTATAGATCTAATTATATTTTACAGTGTGCCGAAAAGATTTTTCATAATTTGTAACAAAGTTATTAACGTTTAACTAAGCAACATACATTTTCATAATACCGACACCCTGAGTGTATACACTATACGTAAACCCTACAGTGTAGGGCATACACGTATACGTAATATCGACACCCTAATTGCACGTAATATCGACACCCTTTAACCAATCAGCGTTATTTGTGTATAATGTACGTCGTGCGTTATGATAATTGTCATAAATTAATAGACATACCTAATAATACACACATATACTTGGAATTTATTCTACTTGGAATTAAATAGTCTTTCAGAAACTATATAAAACTCCTATGTACGTACAATGTTCACATTATGTAATTTAAAACTTAATATTTATAATATAATATTAAATATTAAATATTTTCGAAAATTAATTATAGGAAAACAACGTATGAATTTCGTGTGTTAACTAAAAGTAACGCGCATTTAATTCTGATTTGATAGTTGATATTAAATAATATATGGTATATCTTAATATCGATATATTTAGGGTGTCGATATTATGTGCCAAGGTGTCGGTATTCGAGGCAGTGCCTGTAATATTGACACCCCTGTTATCTCATAGTTAAACAAACTAAATTAAATTTTAAATTAGCTATTATATGTATATACCTACCTACTTAATACTTATAAATAAAATTTGGAAATATTTAATTGAGAAATAATAAAGTTATGGTTATTTATTGTTAGGGTGTCGGTATTCGAGTACTCTCCCCTATATATATATATATATATATATATTATAACTAATGTTGGGCACAATATAGTGCATTTTAATTCCGTCATTAAAGTTAAAGTGCTGACATAAGTACACTCACGTAAAATTGAGAGTGAAATGACTTCAACTCAGAAAATATATAATCTCCATTTGTTTTGTATTTTCGTCAAGTTTATATTTACTGTGAATTCTGATGAGTGTTATGTTCTGCTGCCCATATACCTTATGGTTTGACAAATTTAAATAGGTAATTAGAATATAATTAATTCTCTTATTTATTCTTATTATAATTCATCACTAAACATAATTTATTTAACTATCTTACCTATAGATTATGTGCTAATGTTTCTACTAAATAATATGAATTCGCCTTTCAGTTATAACTGATACGTATACGTATACGTAATACTCATATATGTTATTCTCTATATGATTATATTAAAATGTATTATATTATATACATATACATATATATATATATTATGTATATAAGATTACACATGTATTTTAATTAATATCTCCATTAATCCTCCATTAATGTTAATGACCTCTCTACTTTAGATGTGTATCTAGGTCAACTTTAAACCTATTGTTCTCTACAAACCATTCACTAAAATACATGCCACATCACATATATGCTATAGCAAGTCTTTAACGCGGGTGTTTAAACTAGGTCATATGTAAATGAATGATCATTGTTATACTTTATTTTAATCTATATTCTCAAAATATGTATTTATTAATTAATTATTATTTTATTTTTTATTTTTCAATGTTTTATTGACTACAAAATCACGTGTTGGTTAATCATAATTATGGGCGTCATGAGAAGGAAACAAAAATAAAATAAATATAGTACAATAAAAATGAAGGAAAGGGAGAGTATACCATAAGTGATAACCTATAGGTTATCACTTATATGATGATGAGCTGCATACATAAATACACACCCATACACACCCACACACACCCACACACACAGAGACACACACACATACAATATAAGTAACCGCTCAATTAGAAATATATACCGACTACAGAAGACTAACTATACAACTATTGATGCTATAGCATTACTGAATTACGTAATAAACTTAACTGACTAAACACTGAAGTCTCTATCAACTACACAATACTTACAATACTTAACAATTATTACTTATAACTTATCCTATAATTTACGATACAAAATAAAACTTTAAACAAACACTAGACTTTTACGTAATACAAATTCCATTAAAGTACACCAACCGATTGCATCAAATACGAAAGGAAAAAATGCAGCTCATCATCATCAATTGATATTAGAAGGAATAAATTACCCCCTTCACTTAACAATACAAAACTCTCGATTTGTATATTTAAAAAGAAATTTACAAATTTCTCATTGACCAACATTGTTTCGCATTGTGATTATTATCGTGCGAATTATATACATTCGCTATTTGTATCTATATGTGTGTGTGATATATTGTTCGATACACATTATAGAATTATTAATGATGTCTTTAAATAAATACTTTGAACAACAACAACAACAACAACAACAACAACAACAACAACAACAATACACACAAACACGTACACTAAGCCGGAGTGGCTCGGTAATTTTTTTTTGAAAATTGCTGCACATTTTTTTATATTAACTAGATAACATATTAAATTGAATACAAAAAAAAAATTAAAAAAATTAATTATTGGAGGTGCGCCACCTCATTAAAGTTTAACATGAAGAGATAGGAAGTTTAACATGGAGGAGATAGGAAATATTTGAAACTTCGATTTAACATCATTAACATTTTTTTTTTTAGTTTTATCTGCAATTATAGTTTTAATTATATATTTTTGTATAAGATAATATTAGTACAATATTTTTTTTCGATTTTCCAGGAAATTTCCAGGAAATTTTGGAAAAATACAAAATATTTTAATTTTAATTAAAAAAAAATTATTTATAAAAAAATATAAACATATATATATATATACATAAGTATATGAGTGTACTATTACATGAAATTAATTTAAAAAAAATAATGTATAGTATAAAATATGGTTATTTATTCACTATTTTAATGTAAAAATATGATAAATTTTATATTTGAAAAAAAAAAGTTTACGCACTATTACAAAATTTTTTTTTCAATTGACTGGATTAATAATAGGGTTTTTTTAAAGAATTTAAATCGTTAGAAATTTTTTTAAATATATTTTACTTTTTATCTTATTTTTTTATAAATTTTAAATTATTAGTTTGCTCTATTATTTTTTTTCTTTTGTAAATTTGTAAAAACCAAGATACAACTTATATTATAGAATTTAAAGAGCTTTGTAAAAATATAAATTATATTAATTTTAGATAAAAAAATATTATTAAAAAAAAAAATCCCAATTTTCCCCATATTGGTCAGAAATGCTGATATTTTTTTTATTTCTATAAATATTTAGATAGCTATATTTATAATATATATATTATGTTAATTTCATTATATAATATTCATTATTGGATGAGTTATGTTATAATATATATTATAAATAAATTAATACATTCATAATTTCTATCTACAAAATTAAACATTTTTACTACTTTTTTTTTCACAATTGTGGTCATAACTTTTTTTTAAATAAAAATTAAAAAAAACTAAGATATGACTTCTATTATAGAATTTGATAAGTATTCCAACTATACAAATTTTATTATAATAGCATAAATATATAAAATCTCATTTTAATACCAATATCCCATATTCGAATATCTTTATAGTTATTATTTATACAGTAAGATTAGCCGATTATATCCATATATGTTGTTATTTGTCATTTAGTAAATGGTTTGGGGTTATATAAAATATAAAAAGGTGTATTAGTAAGAAGGTTCGTGGTTAAAAAGTATAATAAAATGAATATAAATTTGAAAATTAGTTGTTTATAATGGTTTATAATGTAATTGTCATGTGATTTCAATATAGGAATAGCGGTATTTTTTTATAGAAAAATATTTATAGGTATTTTTAAAAGCTCTGGCGCACGGCGAATACTACATGTAAAAAAAAAAAAGTATACCATTGTGACAGAAATACTCCAAACATAAAATGCTAGAAGGTGCAGCAATTTTCAACAAAAAAAGTCCGAGCAGCTCCGGCTTAACGTACACACATATACACATACACACACATATACACACACGCATGTTCATACACACATACACACACGTATATATATATATATATATATATATATATATATATGAATATCGCGTAAAATAATTCACACCATGGTGCACTAGCATATTAACAATAAATAAATGTGTCAGTGGTTTACAATTCTGCATTATATGTAAAATGTATACATTACATGTCAATAATACAGACGAGCTAATTATCAAACATATATCAAGTATGTCCTTAATAAAATCCTAATGAATATCATAGTCATGCGCTCATTAATCTACACATTATATACATATATCCCGTATTCACCTCAATTGTCATGCATACAAACACCATTCATTATTGTAGTAATTAACGTAGTATGTGTAATATAATAAATGATATAACATTGTAGTATGCGGGAAATGGTCGAAATGGGGTGAATGTAAGGGCGTACCCTGTTCGATCGGCTCGCAGGGAAGAATTAAAGTCTGTAACGATAATAAGGGAAACGTCACTCAATATAGGGAATGCCAGGTTAGGTGTATGTGATATATTCTAGATTAGGAATATGGATGTTCCCATATATGAAGTACGAATTATACACAGTATTGGACAATCATAATATCTAAGTTATATTTTAGATAAGCTAATCTACAGCTTGGCTTAAGTTTAATTGTATATATACATTATGTAACATTGTTATATTTCAAAATAAATATCACAACAGGGATATAAACGATATTCTATAGAATATAGAATATAGAATATATTACCAATATTTACCTATATTACTGAAGATATTTAATTTTGTAAATTTTCATAAACATTTTCGGAATATACAGAATTTAGGTTTACCCCAATATATATATATATATATATTTTACAATTCACTCAAATATGTATAAAATATATTATAAATATTTATTCTAAATTTAAATATAACATCGGCGGAGACTCGATCATATAGGCAGTTAGTGTCCTGCACTAAGTTAGTACTACTAAACGGTTGTCCTTTACATTTATATATATATTATATTATACTATATTATATATAGTATAATCATTAGTCTAGAGTCTAGACTCTATACTCTATACTTATTAGCTTAAATATTAATAAATATATGTATATAATAAAACATATATATATTATATATATATATATATATATATATATATATATATATATATATATATTAACTGTAATAACAGATATAACAATATACCTATAACAATTATTACATGTGAACAGGTAGCGTGTATCACAACTACTCCTACGTCAACGCCTCACCCAGGTAACACGGTCATACTATGCGATTGTATACCTATAAGAGATAGCATTCATCATATACTATCGACATATATATATATATATATTAAGTGTATACACTAAATTAAATATAAAACATATAGTTTATAGATTAAGATGTATTAAATTCATAGATTTGTATTTTAATTTTTAAACTATAAATCTAGTATTAAAGTAAACGTAACTTTAGGCTCGAGTTTCCTATCTATCACATGACTAACAATAACAATAACAATAACAATAACAACAGTCGACGGATGCGCTGAGTGGAGCGAATGGAGCGGGTGTAAGGGTTCCGATTGTACATTGGGTTACGCCGTTAGAACAAGGACATGCGTGGAGGACGGCATCAACGTGAATAAGTACGACTATTACGACTGTATGGTTAGGTGTTCCTATAGGTGCATATATATATATAGATAGATCAAAAGTGTATTGAATTACTGGTTATATATAAAGAAAGATATAATTATATATAAATATAGGATACCTATAATTATATAATATATATAAACAAAATATATAAATGTGATAACAGTAAGAAAAAACGACACGATACAAAAAATACAAGAAATAAACGGAGAAGTAAAATAAATATAAAACATTGGATTATACGAGCCGTTGCATATATATATATATATATATATATATATATTACCTTACCATGTCGAGATTTATCGGCTACACCTGATTTATAACTAAAGTATAACTCTTCCACACATCTCTGTTTTCCATCACGCTTGCAAATTCATTTGGTCTACAAAGTATGTCCTCGACCACTTGATCGATATATGTTTTACTTGGTATTCCTGGACTAGGTATACTATGATATGGTTCCCAGAGGAGGAAATCTGCTGCGAGTTCAGTTTTTGAATGCCAACAGTAACTACTGAAACGTAATATTTGCTGTCTTGTTGATGTAGGTTGATAATAGGTATATTTACATATATATATATATATATATATATATATATATATATATATATATATATATGGAAGAACTATAGTTCTCCTTTGGTTTTATATATGCCTTACAATGTAGAGGCGTCACAGGGTGATTAAAAGTGGGGGGATATTTCAGACGCATCAATTATTACCATATATTTTTCTAAGAAGATAAATCTAAAATTCACTTATAGAGTGCTTAATATGACTAACTGTATTGGTTTGCAAAATATAAATCAATATTGGATATAATAATACTACAAAGACTATACATAGCAGAAATATAATATTCATAAAGAATAAAAAAATGTATAGATCTTAAAAGTGGGGGGATATTATATATCATATCCCCCCCACTTTTAAAAGTGGGGAGTCATGACACCCCCCATCTCCCCCCCCCCCTTTATGACGCCCATAATCGTATAGTCTCTCGGTGACTTGTTTAGTGCTACTATCAACATTTTCTTATAAATGTCATTTATATATTTTTCTATAGCTTTGGACAACGTATAGGTGATATAGCCATATATAAGTACAGACTCAACTGTCACTCTAAAGGAATTTATTTGTTAGCTTATCGGTTATATTTTATAACCATATTGTACTACTCATTGCATTTAAGGCAGCGCTGCCCAGCTTTCCCAACTCTTACGTTTACATATTTTTCAGTTGACAAGACACTCGTTTACATATTTTACTTTCTTTATCTCGTATCCTTGTAGGCTTTTTAACTGTTATGTGATGGCTTTATTGAAACTCGTGTACTCCGTCTTTCCAGTGTTTATTTGTAGACCTAGTTCTTTTGATACCTCTTCTATTTTGTGTATTAGCGATGTTGCATCTTTCAGTGAATCCGTTAATATTACAAGGTCATCTGTGTAATCAGCATATGTGATCATAATAGCTTGATGACGACTACTATTTTTCTTGATAAATTTGAAGCCTAGATCATGATTCAGGTCTAGAGATTGGCTCAACATGTAATCAAAACAGATTATGAAGAGAAATGTCGCAAATATATCACCTTGTATCACCTGAAGTGATATAAAATAATTATGTATCACCATCCTGAGATCGTACTTTTAACATCTATAGGATATCATGATACATTTACGGTTTTACATTTACTTCAGGTATAACATATGATGTACGTATACTTACAAGCACTTACAAATACTCACAAGTAAATATATTTATTTCATCTTTCCTGTGAAGTCGTGTTTCCTTTCAATTCCTTTCATCGAAGGCCTTTGAGAAGTCGATAAACAAGAGCGTTGTAGGTAACGTTTTAGCATTTACACCTTTAATAATTCGTCATATTGTAAGTATTTGTCACGAAGTTAACCTGCTTAGGAATTATACTGAATCCGTTTTGGTTTATGCGTAACATTTTATCTACTGCTGGTCTATACTGTTTAAAAGCATTAGGATTGTATATGTTGTCGTTATAATGACGCGGTAGTTTTTGTGTGCTTACATTCCCTTTTTGGGAATGGTATTATACAACCTTTCTATCCATTTAAATAGACTCTTCTGCGTATACATTATTGCAGTATTTTAGTTACAGTTTCTAAAAAGTATCTAAATATATAAATATTATTATATAAATCATAAATAAGTCTGAGATAGCTGTTTTGTGAGTTTATTAATGTTACAGATATGTACCTATATACAACTAAACATGAATATTTATATAATTATATATTTATATAATTATAAACCGCGAAAAATGTTAACTTTGGAATTTATTAACTACGTTATATAATTATAGAATATAGTCTATATTGTATTGTGTATGGTGTGTAGTGTATAGTGTAGAATGTATACTATTCCATATGTAATAACCTTAACCTAAATCATATACAACTGTGTGGTAGCTCAACTTGATAATGTGTCAGAAATGTATACGTGCCTATACCTATGTACCTGCCTATAGGCAGTAGAACGTCGACAGGCATCGCACGTTCAAATCTGGTCCTGATCTATTACATACATTCACAAATATGTAGGTGTACCTACATGTATACACCTAAGTATAACTAGACGAGCTAGGCTTTTTTTCTACCCAGTAGTTCTCTAAACCTTCTGATTTATAAGTATACTTTAAATTATAATCTATAATTGTTAATAAAATGATGATCTCTCGTTGGATGTATATTAAAGTACTTTTTAATGTACATTATTTGGTTATAATACATATATTAAATGTGATTATAAGTAAAAACTTCAACTAAATTGATCATGCATATATTTGTAATATAATAGAAATATAAACGATATATTCGTATTATTATAACATGTTAACAGATGTGTAGGAAATTAACTTATTATAATGATTACATTATATTTACAGGTTCCATGTACAACTCCCATGACAACCACAATTAACCCAGGTAGGATTACACCATATTAACCTTACAATATTATTATTCATATTACCATTAATAATATTTTATAATTAACGTATTTATACTGATCTATATAACTGATAGAAATAATATATATATATATAACTAACATATCACATAACACAGATTACAAATATGTATAGGTACCTACCTATACTCTACATTCATTATACACTACAAGAACTGTTAATCCTCTAGGTAATCCATCATATAAGTTGAATTATATTTAGGTAGTTTAAATATATTATCCTATATCGATAGATAACAAAGATATTTTCTCCATAAATGGCTTCATCGTAGATTTTTTATTACCAAAATATACATGATTGTCACTGAAATTAACTTTAATTTCAGTGATTTTATGTAGGAGGTCACCTACCCACTTTTAATATAAACTATAAAAATGATAATTTCCTTTTAAAAAAATTGTAATGTGCCTATAAATCCATAAAGCTAAAGCTCTATCAGGTCTATAGAGCGAATATTTCACTCGGGCTACACAGAGTTTTCAAAGCAATAAACACTCCCTGTACCAAGTGACTTTTAATGGGTATTTGCAAGACCTCCTATAACCTCGGAGGTTATAGGAGCTCTTGGTATTTGTGGGTAATTTCCCATCCACTAGTAGTTTTTGCCCACACAAAAATCAGATTTTATCATAATCCTATTTATTTATTATAAATTATTAGATGAATTTTATTAGATTATTTTTCATATAGGCTACTATTATTAGAATAACAATATAATAGCAGCATAATATACTTTTAAAATTAATAGCAGCATAATAGTAGCATAATAGACTTTAAATATCAACATAACAGTAGCATAATAGAATGAAAATTAATAGCAGCATAATATAAATTTAATGGCAACATAATAGCAGAATAATAACATAATGTAAACATTTGAGGCTATTAAATGTTATGTTGCTATTATGAGGCTATTACTGTTTGCTGGGTGTAGGTTTACCTACAGTTTTATACGAATTTACATTATAAACAACACACTTTTTTAAAAATAGAACCTATGTAGGTGGCGCTGTTCATTTTGTACGTAATCGGGTTGTATATACATATATGTACATCATAGAATTACAAGATTTCGCGTTATATTTTTCCTATGAACAATATTTGCTAGTTCTATCATAGAACTTCTATGTATACATATATAGATCTCATCAAGAAAAATACCCATAGATATATAAGAAATAATTGGGAAATATTTAGATACCTGATTATATCATAGAGATAGAGAGAAATTTCTCTCTAGCTCTATGGATTATATATATATATTGCCAATTTAAAAAGATTTTAAATATAGAAAAAAATTATATTTAAATAAAGCTAACTTTAAAACTAAAACATTATAATTCACAAAATACATATATAAGTCATATTATCATTTCATAATATCACAGCTGTAAGATTATGTTATTTTAGATAATATTAAAATCAAAAATCTAAAATGACTAAATTAATAAAAAACATGGCCGTTTTATGTATTATTTAACATGACAAATTTGAAAAACGTACTGAAAATCGGATAGTTAATAATATGATATATAATATATAACATTAGAAGTAGATAGCTTATATCAATATAATACACTTTACTTCAGTTGTATTTGATAAGTATTATATATATATAAAATCGATATTTAAAAGTACACTCCACCGCGAGTGTAAGTAACACCAAGGACCTTGGTGCTTGGTTGCACGACGTGCATTGAAATTTTAATCGAATTGACGTGCAATGCACGTCAATTCGATTAAAAACAAGTCACATGACACATCACGTGACCCAGCATGACCTATATGACCTAATTTTCAAAACAACCAACATATATTTCAAATATTTTAAATAAATCTATTTAGTTTATTAAATAATATTAATTAGATTATTTCACAAATGTCAGTAATTAACATCATTAAACCACTTATATTTTTGTATAAACAAATGGATTACGGAGATACATAAACATTATTAGTAAGTATAATTCACTATAAAACGTATTTTTCATATAATAATTGCTATTTCCGATATATTTAATATAATATAATATTATATTAAATATTAAATATAATATTTTCGTAACTTTAAATTTAATTATTACGTTATTTAATTATGGTTCAATACAATATACTTTTATACGATTATCACTTATTAGTGAAATAATTTACGTTATATAAAACATAATAATAATTTTTAAATACCCAATAATTCAATTTTTAACAAATATTTATTTTAAAAATAAATATTGTTATTTTACTATTATTATAATACTATTAATAATTATATTCAATATATTATTGTTATCATTAATTATATATATATATATATATATATATATATATATATATATATATATATACATATATGAGTTATTATATAAGACAATATGTAATAATAAAATATAGTTAACTCACGGTCAAATTATTATATAGTATAATTATTATACTATATAATAATTTGACCGTGAGTTAACTATATTATAATAATATTGTATAATAAAATATAATTAAATCACGGTATATTTATTATAGAATGCCAGTAATCTCGTACGAGGTAATCCCGTACGAGGTAATTTCGTACGACTTATTTAGTAATCTCGTACGACTTATTAAATTTAATTTATTTCATAATTATACAGTAACTGTAACAGTTCTTATACGAATATATATAATACAATATATTATATCAATATATAATAAGTTATTATATATAATCGTATAAAAACTGTATTATTATGAAATAAATTAAATTTAACAAGTCGTACGAAATTACTCGTACGAGATTACCTCGTACGAGGTTACTGGCTACCTTATTATACAGTACAATTTCAGAATAATATTATAATAACAGCTTATTTATAATTTAATTTAACTTATACTATTATAATTAGTACTTGATTAAGGTAACTATACGTTAACTTAAATTATAAATACATATCATATGTAATATTATATTAGTAAATATTGAAATACATATAATTATGGATGAATAATAATTATTAATATTATTATTTAATTATAAATATTATATATTATATGTTAATACCAAAGATTTTCCAAAGGAAAGATATAACACTTACGCGAAATCGTGTAATTCAAATTGTATATAAAATACCCCAGTGCCACCTATAGAGGGTTACTTTTAGGAACTATCTGTTGTTTATAATGTAGATTCGTATTTAACTATAAACTTTAAAAATTTTAAATAATATGCTTTAAATTATTATTTACATGATGAAAACTAAGTGTTCATTGCTAATATATAACAAATAAATATGATATGTATGCTTTAAATGCTATAAGTATATATTTAGTAAGTAAAAGCTAATGTATATTGCGTGTAATTTAATAGAGCAATGAAAACATTGTTGTATGCAAACAGAGCCGAACCTAAATATATTTCAGTGATTAGATACTACTGCTAGCAGCGGCATCGGGTATTATTAAATTAAGTTGCATGCATAGGGAGTGTTATATATTTGCTTCGCAAAATCTTTGTTAATACTATATTAAATATATTATTATAATTATACATTTTTTATAATAATATTGTCTCAACATCACATTACTTATCTCGACATCAAATTATCTATCTCTGCAACATATTACTTATCTCGGAATCATAATTACTTGTCTCGGCATAACATTATCTATCACGGCATAATAATTACTTATCTCTGCATCAAATACATTTTTTCTCTACCCTTTAACTTACGTAATAAAATACAACTTTAAAAAACATTATACTTTTACGAAATATCAATTTAATTACATTACTCTAGCCAATTACCCATTGCATCCAATACGGAGTATAACATTATAGTTCTTGTCATCAATTCGTCCTTCCCATCAAATTTATTTTGCATCGTAATTATTTCAATTCGAATTATATATTATTATATATATACTATCTTTATTCACTATTTGTATCTTTATGTGATATATATTATTCGTACATTCCAAACTATATTAAAAATATATTAAAAATATTACATACTATATAAAATATCGTACGCATACCTATATCATATTGTATATGACATATTGGTTAAACTTTATATAATCTATAGAATGTATATTATATTATTTATTATAGTATTGTAATAATATAAATAATAAATAGTAATCAACATTTATTGGCGATCATGCCTAGATCCATTTAGTATATTATTTTTTAACGAATGCTTCCTTCTTGCCCTAGCAGTTGGCTGTATAGGTATTTGCATCCTTGTTAGTGTTCTTTTAAAGACATGATTATTTCGTTTACTGGTTCTTGGTAATTCTGAATCTATAAATTAAATTAAATTAAGAAGAATTTTTTATTTTTAAATAAAATATTACCAAATCGCATAAATGCAGAAGTCCTTGCTGCAGGTGTTTTTGACATTAATCTATCTAATTTTCTGCAGAATACTTCTTTCGAATCAGCTGTATCCGTATCAGCCAAATATGTATTAATGTGTTTTAGTATTGTTTGGTCCACAATTTTCATTTTGTCTTTAAATAGTTTGTATAAATATTATGTTATGAATATAATATTAACATTACATTACCATTATGCAATGTTTCATCATTTGTAGTGTCCATTATATCTATAGGTGTATTATCATCTATATTGTCCTGTATAGTATTCTTATCCTGTATAGTATTCTTGTCTGTAAATAACATTTAAAATATTATAATTTAACAATTAAATTTTATATATTTGTAGGTTATATATATGACCTTGTGAAGTACAAGGTATTGGTATATTTTCTGTAGGTGTATCTGCGTTACATAAAACTAAGGGATTAATACAAAAATCTTTATAACGCTCACTATGACCTGTATATTAATAACTGTAATTAGTATTTATATATAAAATTTTATTAATATAATACCTTCCGCTACATGATGATATTTCATTTTATCTTCATTTTTTATGGGAATAAAATTCCAACTACTAATCTGAAAATTGACCATGTATATATATATAGTATTGAAATTTAGCATATTTCTATTTAGATATTATTTAAATATTTTAAGAATATATTAATCTCATATCATTAATACTAACATTATATTTTTAAATAATTGCAGCCTGGTGCTTACATGGACCTCCATTACACCCTACAACACAAGAACAGATTCCGATATTCATATCAATATAGTATATATTATCACTTGTTGCTGAATTAACCGAGAAGTTTGTATTTGATATCTATAATGAATTATTAATATACATGACATGGATATTTCTCTATGTTATATTAATTATCTACCTTGACAATATTTTCCATTTTCACATTTTTAGAATCAATCATAAATCTTTTATTTGTATAGGTGGACTTTCCCAAAACCTATTTTGTTAAAATTAAAATTAAAATTATTTATTATTAAATTATTTGACACATACCATTTCTATTATTTTATTTTTGAAATAAGCATTGAAATCCGTATATAATATATACACAAGTTGAACAACTCCGTGTACCTTCAACCGTTGTAATATCGTGGCCTATGAATATTTAACTGAATTACTATTAAAATAAATAATTAAATAATATAACTTTTAATGTTTTCATTGATGCTTCAGCAAAATTATTTGTGTTATTATTCCTATGTAATTTTCTATAAGATTTTGCCCACCACTCTTTTCTTTCCATACATTTATTAACATGGCGTATGTAATTTAAATATCTATATTTGATTATTAGTTTAAATTGAGTATAGTAAGGGTAATTTTAATTAACTTACCTTTTAGATCTTGTATCATTTAAAAGTTCTGATAATCTTAATTCTATGTCATTTTCGTTTTCAGAATTTAGTATTTTTTTAAATAGATTCATTAGATATATTCTATCATCTTTACATATATTATTTGATGCTGTCCATAGCCATCGCCAGAATGCCTATATATGTGTATACTTATTATATATATTTAACTATTGATAGCAGATATGATTTATTATATAATTTAAATATACATATATATAAATTTAATTTATATTAATTACCTGCAAATAATGAAAAGTACATAATAAAATAGTGCTGTCCTCCCAAACAGATTGAATTGCCAGATGTTCGGCTTTACAATCATCGACTAAAATCAATAGTGGGCCCTTGCTTCCTCTTCCAAAAAATGCTTTATCACCAAGCATTTCTGATATTAAATGTAGTCCTGTTCGTATTTTGTTGGCACTTTCTGATGTGGTGATGAAGATGCCAAGTGGAAGAGCTCCAGCTACACTACACGTTAGTAGAAGAAATACTCTGTGCCCTATACTGTAATTAACAAATATATATAGATCAATAATTTAAAATAATTATTTTTATCATTTACCTATCCATCGTTCTTGAACTATCAAGAAATAGTATTTCACCTGATGATGGAATAAGTTCATTAACTCGTCTCATTAACGGTGTAACAATTCCAATAATATATGAGTTTTCACATTTAACAATTCTTAATCCATTTTCTCCTATTTCCCTAGTGTATGTGACATTATTAATTAATATATTTAATTGTGTTCATATACTTTATTATTTACATACTTGTTCATATCATCTTCCTTTAAAATTAATGCTTCCATTGAACCTTTTACAGAATTTGATCCAAATTCAGATTTTCTCATAGTTTTATGTAATCTGTTCAATTATATATATATATGATATATGCAAAAAATAATGGTGTATATATACATACTCATAAAAATATCCTATTTTAGGAATTTTGGCTATATCCAATACGGTATCATTATTATCGCATAGATCTCTTCTCGTTTGTGATGTAGTACAGCCTAATTGATGATTATATAATAAATATATATATATATATATTTAATAATTATATACCTTTATTAAATAAATCCATAATTGACTCTTTTGTTTTATTTAAAACAGGTTTCTTCAGCTCAGCATTTATTAGTCGATGGTTATGTATCCATTTAATGGTAATGATGGTCGACCATTTATTTAAATGGATATCTGCACCTTTACTATATATTATTTTTTATAGTTATTATATTGTGATATTATTAATTTAAAATATACAAACAGTCTACGTTTCACGTTCTCTTCATTGAATGTATATGTTTGTTGACGTATATTAACGTCGATTACGGCACTACATCCCAATTGTTTTTTAGCGAAACATTCACTAGTTTGCTAATATTATATAAATGTATGTAATGCATTAATATTTATTTTTTGTATATTAAGTGTTTTTTATTTTGTTAATGCTATTGTTATAATTGTATGTAATATTCTTAATTAAATAAAATATATTCTAAACAAATAAAATATATGATATTGTATAACCTTATATATTGATTTCTTTCCTTTACCCAGCCTTGAAGAACATATATTAAACTTGCATTCGGACTTTTCATATAACAATTTCAAATATTCTTTAACCTCATCTTTAGTTTGATTGTTACAAAGTATAGCACTGAATGAATTATCCAGTGGTTGAATCGTGAATTCACATATATGAAAATTATCCATATATGGAAATATGGCCTGTAAATATAAATATATTTTGTATATCACTTAAATATTAGAATTATAATGTATCATTTTTCTATATAGTATTATATAAATAATTAGTAACAATTCTATGTAATAAATATGTTTTAAATATTTAATATACTATTATTTGCATATAATAATTAAACTATGTGTATGTAATATTAAACCAATTCCCTTGGCAATATAAAAAAACAAGCTGTCATAATATCACTAATTAAAATAAATATATATTTGTTAATAAATTTAAGTCTTAGTTATAATAATATAATATGTATAACATTAATATTTAATTAAATAAATTCACAGATATACATATTACATTAAACTATTTTATATCATAAATAAATTAGATTAGTTTAACTTAATTTAACACAAATATTAATTTATATAATACATAATATATAATATTATTTATTAATAAATATTGATATATATATATATATATATATATACTTTTATTAAATTATAATATAAATTATAAAAAAAACTTTAATTAGATATACATATTAAATTAAACTATTTTTCATCATAAATATATTAGATTAGTTTAACTTAATTTAACACACATTTTAATTATAATATATAATTTTATTTATAAATAAATATTTATATATATACTTTTAAAACTAGATAATAATTTAAATATTGATTTTAATTAATTATATCTCTTAAATTATTTTTATATTTTACACAATTAATTAAAAACAATACAATTGTCATATTTTTATTTGTAATTTTAATTATATATTAAATGTATATAATTATTATAGCATAGGTATATTGATATATCATATTATGGGTACCTGGTCAAAAGCTTCGCGATTTTAACGCCCACAAAATTGTTTATTCGAATTAGTGAATTTACAATAGCGTATGATTGTTTGTACAAACATTAATATTTTTAGTTTTAGTTATTTTCACTTGTTTGGCTTGGTTTGGTCAGGTTTAGTTTTAATATTTCTAGGTTTTTTTAGCTTAATTATAAAACACATGTATATATATATATATATGGTAATGAATCATTATCATTAAATGATAAGCCGTTGCATGTATGCTAGTCTATACATAGATATGCCTTTAATATTGCTAGGTATTTTTAGCTTCATTATAAAACACATGTACGAAATGTCTTTTATACGAAACGTCTGGAATTCTTATACGAAACGTCTGATAAATTTATACGAAATGTCTTATACGAAACGTCCGGTATACGAAACGTCTGTCACCCTGCTAGTCTATACATAGATATGCCCTAATTATAATGGCCAATCATAAGCTATTGTAAAATCACTAATTCGAATAAACAAGTTTGCGGGCGTTCAAATCACGCATCAATCGCGAAGCTTTTGACCATAATCCGTATTATGAGAAAATCTATATGATAATCATATTATTATAATACCAATGCATTGAAATAATGATTTTCATTTGTATATAATTATTATATACAGTACATTTACATAGTCATTCTTAGTCTAGTATTATTAATAAAGTAATACATAAGCTGACGGGTCAAAACTAACGCGCAATATTTAAAAAAACAAGCGCGTGAGGCGGGAGTTGAATCATTGAAGTGAATTTAAGTTGATCATACAATTCGAATTTGAATTATGTCATACAAATTGTATGATACAATGTATATATTATAGAAAGGACATACGTCCTTTATTGGATATATTATATATATATTATATATATTATATATATATTCATTTCTGTGTATACGAGACTCCCGCCTATTGCATCGCATTGTTTACTTTTTAACTCTCGCGCGTTAGTTTTGACCCTGATTCATACATAATTGTTAAGATATATTACTTAAGTAATAATTATTAGTATAGTTATAAAGTATAAAGTATAATTATACAATAATTTATTCTATACCTTAAATAAATCATGGCAATCCGCATAAGATTCTTCTATTGGATTTACTTTTTAACTCTCGCGCGTTAGTTTTGACCCTGATTCATACATAATTGTTAAGATATATTACTTAAGTAATAATTATTAGTATAGTTATAAAGTATAAAGTATAATTATACAATAATGTATTCTATACCTTAAATAAATCATGGCAATCCGCATAAGATTCTTCTATTGGATTTACTTTATAACAAGTATCTATCTTATAACGGGAATCCATATTAGATATTATATTAATAAATAATTATTTTATTATTAATAAAATTAAATAATTGTATTATAAAAGTATTATAAAAGTAAATAATTTGTGTATTATTATAGAAATATGATAAATTTATTAAAAATTAAAAATTTAAAAATTATCATAAATAATATTAAGCTAGGTCATATAGGTCATGCTGGGTCACGTGACTTAGGATGTAATTTAAATTAATCGAATTGACGTGCAACCAAATATAAGGACTGTCCTTGGTTCAACCCTACACTCGCCCACCGGGTGGAGTCCACCCATAGATATAGAGTACCAGATATGGTACTCTAAATCTATGAGTCCACCCTATATATATATATATATATTATATATATAGAATCCATAATAGATATATATGAGATATATACAAGGACATGATATATGAGCAAATTTCAAACTTATAAGGGAACATTAGAGTTTTTATTGACAAATATTTTCATTGGTTGATATTTAAAATTATATATTTATTTACCTAATTTAAAATATAAACTACTTTTTAAATATTATATAACTATATAACTTGACAATGATATTCTATACAAGGAATATTAATTACTAATTTATTAATTTAAAATGTATGTATATATATGTTGTTACTAAATTAATCGTTTATACTATAATAATGATTTTTTATAATATCATATCTTATTAAATATGTATTATAATTATTATAATAATTATTATTTTTTTTCTTTTTCAAGACAGTGGGAAACTTCTTTCCCATTGTATCTCGACTAAAAGTAAATATTTGTAAATAATGCTCTTCATAGTTCAACTATATACGGCGCTATGATATCAAAATCATATAAAATTAAGGATCAAATGAACTTTACGATCAACGGACAAATTCTGCGGACATTGAACATCAATTTGATGTCCGCATAGTTGGCATCGTGAGGTTTTTGGTTTTTTGTTTTTTTCTAAATGCAGGTTTTTTGTTTGTTTGCTAACATATAAATTAAATAGCATATATTAAATATATGATATATTCTATTATATTATTATAATAATTATATACACTTTAATTAATAATTCATTTTAAAACTTGAATTTTATTAAATAAATAATAGTTAATTAAGCTTACTTTGTTTTTTTTTTGTGAAGTTTTTTTGTCTAAATATAAATTAAATCTTATATAATATTATATACATTAAATGTATTAAATTTAATTCATGTTTAAACTTTAATTATTAGAGTATATTATATTCATAATTGTAGTTTATTTATATAAGTATCAATGATTTTTCTGAGGAAAGATACAAATTATATGTATCAAATTGAATTACATGATTTTATCGAAGGTGCATTTTTTTTTAGGTGCATTATTTTGTGACATACCAACGTACCAAGTTAGCAAGCTTTTTTTTGTAATGTACCAACGGGATGTCCCGTCTACACAATGTAAAGATGGTATATATTATGAATGCATTTTCCGTCGATATACCAATGTACCATCAGACGTAGGTATATTAAAAAAACGCACATTTATATCATATAACACTTACAAGAAATCGTGTAATTCAATTTTGTATACAATATACCTAGAGTGCCACCGGGTTGATTTTAGGTACTAGGTGTTGTTTATAATGTAACATAATATGTTTAAGTTATTATTTATATGATAAAAACTAAGTGTTGATTGCTAATATATAACAAAACAATAGGATATATAGGTTTTAAATGATATACATATCAATGTGGCGAGTAAATTCTAATTTATATTGCATGTAATTTAATTGAGCTATATAAATATTAGTTGTATGGAAACCGCGCAGTACCTAAACTATTTAGGTGATTCGATACTACTGCTAGTAGCGGCGGGGAGTAGTTATTAATTATTTTGCATATATAAGGAGTGTTATCTATAAGCTTAGAAAAATCTTTGTAAATAGTAAATTAACTTGATTATTAAGATTAGTTTTTTTTTAAATATTAGTTTTATGGTTTTTTGATTAAATATAAATTAAGGGGACATGATACCATTGATTTTTTCGGAAAAAAATTGAATTTAAATTTTTTTTTAATGTAAAATTATAATACTATACATATTATCTTTTATGTGGTGTTTAAATTATATTTATTACATTATTCATTTTGTTTATATTATATTATTTGTACCTGTATATTCATATTGTTTATATTCATATATTATATTTGAAACTTGATTTACTCAGAATAATTATTTGTTATCAATCATGCTGACATAACTAGTATTAACTTTTGTACAATTGAATATTTTTTCTTCATTTTTTCAAAATAACTAGATAAAACCTGTAAGATTAAAGTTATTTGTCAAAATTAAAAAATATTTATTTAAAAAATTTTAATTAGCAATTTAGTTGGAAAATTAAAATTTTTTATCAGATATTTCAAATATTTTTTTTAGAAACGTATAAAATAAAAATGTGTATACATCTATAAATTTCAACATATAATATAAAAATATGGAATATTATTAATAGATAAAAAAGTGAATATTTTTTGAGTTAATAGATTTTTAAAAATAGCATTTTTTCGTATCTTTTACATGTAAACCAAACGATGGTATCGCATCCCCTTAAATAGCTATTCTATTATAAATAAATATTATGTATTTACATACTATATTAAAATGACAATATATTAACAAGACCTCCTATAACCTCGAGGTTGTAGGAGGTCTTGATATTACAATATATAATTTTATATTATTATAAAATAATAATATTTATATTAAATAATTATTTTCATCCATGAAAAAACCAAAAATCCATAAATAAACCCAAAAAACCAATATAAACTAGGTAAAAACTAAAAACCAAAAAACCTGGAGCCAAAAAAAAGGTTTTTTGCCAACTATGGATGTCCACCTATCGTAAAGTTAATTTGATTGTATTGTTACAATAATTGTAGTTTAGCATATAATATTAACTTTACGATCGGCAGACATCTATACATATAATACAATACAATCAAGTTAACTTAATGATCGACGGATATAAATTTCTATAATATTGAATATCAAATTATCTTTACGATCTACGAACATCGATGTCCGTCGAATTTGTCCACTGATCTTAAAGTTCTATTGATCACGAATTAATAATAAGTTAATATAGTCGTTGGGTCAACAGAAAAATTAATCACTTACCATAATAGGTACACAATTTTAGAATAGTGTATAATAATAATAATTATTATAATAATTATTATTATTATAATTATGGGACGTGACATAGATTAGTTTTATATTTTATTACATATTCTATGAGTTTATATTGAAAGAATATAATAATGCTTATTTTAAATATAATGGAATATAAAAAACTTTAACCTTTCGGTCTAGCCACTCTATGTAGTAATAAATACTGCTCAGGCGTGGTGTCCTAAATGGACAGATTATTGTGTGTTGTAGGTGATCCTGAAAAGAAATGTTTAATAGTCCTGTTAAATAATAAATCAATAATAATATCTTTAAAAAAAACTATTATAATCATTATGTTAATCATATGTTATTCTTATTATCATAATAATTATGATAATTATTATCATAATAAAAATAAAATAAGATTATTGATATAATACAACCTAAGTATATTAATGTATAAACTACTTTTTAATGATTATATAACTACATAACTATACAATGATCGAACATAATAGGAATAGTAATTAATAATTTATTAATTTATAAATGTATTTATATATTTTGGAATTTGTAATCATTTTGGATTTAGACTGACATCGGCCTCCAATATGTCACATGTCACATGTATAACCATGAGTTCAAGTAAACAATTCGTGTAGGAATAATATAATATTATATATATAATATATATTATATAATATAAGCATACGCGTATGCCACGGTATTAAGATATGTATTTATAATATACATTGTATATATATAACCTAATTTCATAACCTAATTATTATGGTAAGCGATTGAGGAATTGTTATGTTGATATGAGTGGTTTACTAAACTAATATAGTTTAAAATATATTCTATAATCAATGTAGTCTGTAGTATATAACTCTCCACTATATCAATGCAGTCTGTAGTATATAACACTCCTCTATATAACTTATTATTTTTGTCCGAGTTATATTCAATTTTTATTAATATTAAATTGTTATCGTATTATTATTTTCTTCCCGCACAAGCGAAGGGGTCTACATGACCCTATTTAGTGCTTAATAAACCGAATATTATCATCATCATAATTAATATAATTAGTATTAGTATTATAGTTATTATAATCTATATGTATTGTAATAGAGTATTAACATCTGCTTGTGTAGATTATATAAAATATGTGTATTTATATTTGTGAATTAATTGTATAGTAAATGAGTTTATATCATAAGTAAACTCAAGTAAATATTTGTCTTTTGGACCACTTTTAAGATTGGTATTAATATATAAATCGTAATGTATATAAAAACATATATATAATTTATTTATTTAAAAAATCTCAAATGTTAATCTATTTTTATGATGATTGTGTTCATTAAGTTTAGATTATGTAGTTCTTGCATAATATTACATTTCTAGAATATATACTGAAGAAGCAAGATAACTAATTAATGAAATATATACTATTTGTTGTCAAACAGATATAGGGTGTACTGACTGGACTGCATGGGGGACGTGTATAGGTACCCCTTGTGGCTTTGGGATGGCTGAGAGAAGCAGGAAATGTGTTGTCAATGGGAAATATGTGAAGGAATCTGACTACCTCGACTGTAAGGTAGCATATGTTTAATCTATTTATTTTCCTTCGTATATAGGTGGTATCATAGTTTAGTTATATATTATAGTGTCAAATTTATATAAATATTACACATATATAAGTATAATATTAGATATTTTTTCCATATTTTAATATGTAAATAAATAAATAAAATAAAATAATCATTATTATCATAATGATATTCAATCTCACTTAATAAATATTAATTATAATATATTACAAATAATAATGAATATAACTTGTATAGGTTGCATGTACAACTACTGTATTGACTACTGTATCATCAACAATAGACCCAGGTATTATGTTATGCAATATACATTCCTACAATAGAATATAACATTATGATATATTAAGATATATTAGATGTATTAGTTATAATATTGTATACTATAATGCTATGAATTGGTTTAATTTTTATAGATATTATAATTTTAATATTATAGAAAGGGTTTATATATTAATAACTTTCTGAAGCATAACTACTATATATCATTATATATAAATATATAATGAATATGTCGACCAAAGTAAAAATATCAATTTATATTTCATAATATTTTTATAATTGATAATGGATTATAGTAACAAATAATTAAATTAATTAAATTTCAAATTCGATGAATTATATCCCTATATATATATGACAACAATAGATACAGGGTGTAAACAATGGAGTGAATGGGGTGAATGTAGTGGAACCCCATGTGAATTGGGCGCTTCCAAAAGAACTAGGAAATGTCTCGTTGATGGAAAATATGAAAATAAATACGAAGAAATAGACTGTAAGGTTATCATTAAAAGAGTATGTTGCTAATCTAGTTATAATAATATAAATATGTGTATATATTGTTATATTTTGTTATTATCATTTTATTTTGGTAAAATCCTTTCATCCCATCCATGAACTTAGATGAAGTTTTCATGTATAACAATATAACTATAATATCACTTGAATAATTATATTATATAATTAATAATCTTTCATTTACAACAAATATCGTTAAGAAATTTGCAATATAACCATCAAAATTTGATGTTTTATGACACCTACTAGTCTGTCATATTCTAAATATTTTGTAAATAAATAAAATAATAATATTGTAAAATATTAGGTATTATAAATTCATTACATTTTATGAATATTAGATCGATTTTAAAATTTTTTGAAAAATATGTTTAGCTTATAAATATTAAAAAAAAATATTACTTTATTTTTCAACATCAATTTACTCAGTAACTTTTTTTATGATAAGTAATATTACTAAAACATTAATATCTTTTTTATTATTGAATATTTTTTTATAAAACCTTCTGCATTGGAAATACAGTCAAAGCTCGATAACTCAACATTGACGGGACGGAGTTTTCATATTGAGTTAGCGAGTATGTTGAGTTATCGGATGTATAAATTAATTACTTAATTAATGTTTTGTTCACATAAATGCATTCAAAATAGTACTCGTATGATAATATAATAATTGTAATTGTATTTTTACGTTTATATATTTATATCCATATATTATTAAATAAAACCATGTTAAATAATGTATGTTGAATTATATTTGTTGAGAAATGTAGTTTAAGATACGAATCCAACAACATATGTTTGTGATATTTTGATTTTTCATAAATGTTGAGTTATCGGATGTATATTTACATGTAATGTATAGGCTAGGATTATAAAAACGATGTTGAGTTATATGTATGTTGAGTTATATTTGTTGAGTAATAGGGTTTTTGTTAACATGTAAAAGATACGAATCCAACCAAATATGTTGTGGATGTTGAGTTATCGGCAATGTTGAGTTATCGGCATGTTGAGTTACCGAGCTTCTACTGTATATGTATATATAGATTAAAACAATACAATGAAATTTATAAATTTATAAAAATAAAATATATATATGACATTATTTAGAATAATATCTAATAATTTATAATTATAAATGATATATTCATTATTATAAAATTATAAACTACTTGTATATATTTATATAGAATTTTGTTTTATTGCATATAAAGCCGTATTTATTAACCATATATAGAAAACAAAATTAGGTCATAAGCCACTATAGATAAGAAATTGAACCATATTACATAATAATACTCCACACCCCCTTAAGGGGATCCCGCACATAACATGCAATTTGACAATTTCGTGTATAAATAGATAAGAAAAACATAGCTATGTTTAGACCTAGGTCTACTAAAAAAAATATAACTGATATTCTATTCATTCAATTGAACTAGTTTTTTTTGTATTGTATTCATAACAGGGTGACGATAAAAAAGGACGAGTTGAGGGTTAAAGGTTACATTTGAAATACGAGTTAATAGTATATACATATATTTTGTATAGATATTTGTGGGTTATTTGTTTAATTGATTTAGTTTTGTCCTGTTTTGTTTTTTTAGCTGCATTACATCCCAAAGTGATCCTATACAAATTTATTTTGCATTTAAAATTTAACCTTTGAACCTCAACTCGTCCTTTTTGATCTTAACCCTTCATAACATATACATGCATAGGAAAATACAAATTTATTTTTAATATTATTATTTATTATATTATATATATCTAAATTAATAATTATCAATAATAAAATTATGGTTTTCTATAGAAATTATCATTTTATATAATGACTACTATATATTTTATTAATTATCTCTATATTTTACTATTCACATAATTAAATTTTATATAAAGCAAAACAAATTAATAATATAATTATAATAGTTTTTATGTTCTATATGTTTGAATGCATATCGCGAAATAATTATGCTGACAAAACAGCATTTGAAGTTTGACAGCATAAAAATGTAATATTGAATATAATAGCATTATCTTATCATCAAAAAACACATTGTTATGCAATTTCTAGACTGAATTCATGTCTAATTTTTTTACATATAATAAAAAACACTACAATAGATATTATTATGGAATAAAAAAAATATGAATATAAATAAATTAGCATAACTTTAAATATATGGGATCCCCTTTAAGGTGTCAATATTTTAAATAATAATAATAATAATAATAATAATAATAATGATATTTATTAGATGAATTTTAATTTAATTTTTTCTGTTAAATTACAATTATATTTATATAATGTTATCTTCTAAAAGGCTTCAAAATAATATGAATATTTTCTGTTGTTGTTGCCCATTAAAAGCCTATGAAAGCCAATCATTTATTTATAAACAATTATATACGATCACTACTAAATATTATTTAAATACTTATTTTATTGGTTCGGATGGGGATCGAACCCACACCCTACTATCTGTGTGTCAGACGCCTTTGCCAACTGATCCACACATGCAATTATTATATATATATATATATATATATATATATATATATATAAATATTAACATTTACAGGTTGCATGTACAACTACAGTAACTACAACAATTGACTCAGGTATTAACATATTTATATTTTTATTAATTATTTAGAATTACTGACATTATAATCATAAGTATAAATAAATATCTCAGCATTTAAAAAAATGTATAGAATTGAAATAAATAGAATTACAATTAACATTTATTTCTATAATAAAATGTACAAGAGATTCTTAATTAACACAAATATACTAATTTGTATCCCTCTATTCATATAAGTATCTTCAATATAATTTAAACATTCATTTATAACTATTTCATATAGTTTTTAAATATAATAAAATAATTATAATCTATTTTATTATATAATTCTATAAAATAGTATGCTTTTTTATTTTTAAAATATAATATAGAAGTATTAATTGATGTTTCCATTTGTATAAACTAAACTACAAAAAAGCTTTATTTTAAATATAATTGAGTTATAAGTTTAGATATGTTAAATTATGACTTATTATCAATGTAAACTTTACATTACATTGTAAAGTATATTTTATATTAATATATATATTTTATATTCTATAAGCTATTCTAAATATATACTGAATATTTCTATGATATCCGACTAATGAATTCATTAATATATAATATAATAATATATTGATATAAGTAAGTCTCCTACTTTTTTTATTATCTGTATATTTTATATTTTTATATTTTTAATTGAAGGCCAGCAATAGTTTGTGTTGTTACATGTTAAGGAAAGAGAATATAGAGGTCTATTAGAATACTGATGAATTTGAAATTGTGTAAGAACTAATTTCTAATTTTTGTATTACGTAAGATAACATTAATATCTATTACTTATCTATTATTAAGCCTCTAATATTCTCCTATAGGAGATATATATATCAAGTATAAGTAATAAAATGTAGATTTAGTACATTTGTACTAACAACATGATAAAATATATATATTTTTACCTTTTTTTTTGTAACATAATTGTTCCTATACAATATCTAAAATGTTATTAAATTATCAAATAGACTAACATTGTATAATCTATATATTAGGTATATACTTTGATAATGTTATAAAGATTCATAAAAGGGAACAAAAGCTATTGGGTATTAGCATAACATTTAAACAATTTCCTGAGATATAAACTTCTAAAGTATTATTTATATGTCATGTGTACTAAATGATACAAAATGGGTAACTAAATTAAAAAGTGGATAACTTTTGCGATTGAGTATGAAATATCAATATTTTTTTTTACTATTTTGATAACATATATATATATTACTATATCTAATTTTCTAAGCTCTAATAATATGTATAAAATAATAAAAAGTAAATTTAGCAATTTTTACTGACTTATTAATAACATATATATTTTATTATATATTTATAATTAATATTTTAGGTATTTATTATTACTCTTGAATGACATATAAAAAATAGGAAAAATGATATACTGGTTAAATATAAACATATAAAAAATATCATTGCTAATAAAATAAAAATTGCTAAAAAAAATTGTTTTTCTAATGATATCAAAAATGCAAATACTTCAAAAAAAAAATGGAAAATAATTAATAATAGGTTAAATAGAAAAAATCACAATACATTACCAAATAATTTTATAAATACAAATAACAAAGTACTTAATAAGCCTTTAGATATAGCTAATGGATTTAATGAATACTTCATAAACACTATTGAACAATTGAATAGTCAATTCAATCAAGTAAATAATAATTCTGTTTTAGACAGTATAAAAACTAACAAAAATACAATATTCCTTACACCAGTTACAGATAAAGAAATAATTAATATGATTGCCCTAAAGGAACATAAACATTCATTAGATATAAATAAAATAAATATGTATATTTTAGATATATCAAAATCATATATAATTCAGCCATTAAAGCATATTTTCAATCTATCAATTAATAAAGGAATTTTTCCTGATAAAATGAAAATAGCTATCATAAAACCTATACATAAAAAAAAAAGTAAAAACAATTTTGAAAATTACAGACCCATATCACTATTACCACAAATATCAAAAATACTTGAAAAATTAATATATAATAGATTAGAACATTTTATAAATAAACATAAATTAATATCAAATAATCAATACGGATATCAAAGAAATAAAAATACTATAGATGCAATAACTGAATTCTATACAAACATATTAAATAACAAAGAAAATAATAAAAAAACAAATACAATATTTTTAGACCTATCAAAAGCATTTGATATGTTAGACCATAATATTCTATTTAACAAATTAGAAATATATGGTATCAGAGGTCATGCCTTAAATTTAATTAAAAGCTACCTATTAAATAGAGGTCAAATAACTTCTATTGATAATAAGTTATCTGATATATTAATAAGTAATATAGGAGTTCCACAGGGTTCAGTTCTGGGACCATTGCTATTCATTATTTATATAAATGATATAACACTATTAACAGAAAATGATATAAATATAACCACTATTTTATTTGCTGATGATACATCAGTTAGTGTTTCAGCCAATAAAATAAGTGTTTTAATAAATGATACAAAAAAAATATTAGATAAATTAGAAATATGGTTTAAAAAAAATAAATTAATAGTAAATACTGAAAAAACCAAAATAATAATTTTTTTTAAAACACGTGAATTTTCGAATTTTAATATTGACTACGCTATATACAATCAACAAATACAAATAATAGATAAATATAAATTTCTAGGTATTATAATAGATACTAAACTAAATTTTAAAACACATATATTATCAATAAAAAAAAAAATCTTACAAATAACTTATATGATTAGAAAATGTTCTAATGAATTACCACATCATATTCTTATGTTACTATATAATTCACTTTTTTTATCTAATCTTCATTATGGGATAGAAATATGGGGCAACAATTATAGTAATATAATAAAACCTCTATATAATATACAAAAAAAAATACTTAAAATAATATATCTTAAAAAAACTAATACAACCTATAATTCACAATATACAAATAAAGATATACAACCCCTACCCATATACACAAACACACTTACTATAAAGCAAATCACTGAATATAAAACATTATGTTACATGTATAAAAATAAAAATAGATTCAAAAATAACATTAATAAAAACAATAACTATAATCTAAGAAATAACAATGAATATGAAATAAAAAATAAAAAATTTACTTTAACAAATAATAGTTTATTAATAGTTGGAATTAAATTATGGAATAAACTAGATGAAAATATAAAAAAAAGTAAAAACATTAACATATTTAAAAGAAAAATAAAAAAAATACTTATTTCAGAGAATAATTAAAGATATAAGATGAAGAGAAAGAAGAGGATGGCAGCCTTTATAAAAGTCGATGACTTACTGGTAGCCTTTTGGAGAAATTTTTGTTTTTATTATAGCTATTATATTATTATTATTATGATTTGTTAATCAAACATATATGTAATACTCCAATAAATTTGTTTCATTTCATTCATTTCATATTATATATTATTTATAAGATGATTAATTATATTTTCATATTTTAATAAAATAATTTTGTTGAAACAAATTTAAAACGGATGTAACGCCTTAAATAATAACATTTAAAAATAAAATTTTATATATAATATTTTTATTACAATTTAAACTTGTTTTTAAATTTATGATTTCAATATGATTATATAAAATCATAATATAATTAAATACACATTGTATTATTTAAAATGACAACATAATTAAATTAGAAAAAAAACATCTTTTAATTGAAACCGAATTTATAAATAAATTCTTATTTTTAATAAAATATATATATGGAAATTCAAATTAAAAAATATAAATCAAATTTTATTTTACACCTAATAAATATTTCTGATTCTCTAATTTAAATATTAAAATCATTTAAATATATGAAATATATATTTGATAAGTATCTATTTTGGTGTACAAAAGTTACAATTGTAGATATAGGGATCAGACGTCCTGTCCCTGCTATTACTAATAATAGCAAATAATCTATATGTAATATCTTCATTTCTGATATTTTCTTTAATTTAAAGTATACGCACAAAATCAATTTTTAGCTTTATAGAATTTTCTATAGTGAAACATTATTTTTTTTTACAAATTATATATTTTATAAATAAAGTTTCATTATATATAAATATTTGCGATGGTACAGATATCTTATTATTTCATAATAAACAATAGATTATGTATTATAAATCAGTATTTGATTAATATAAATATCTATAGATATGTATATATACATGTCTATACAATATACATACACATATACATACACACATACCTACATATATATGTATATAAATACATGAGATTAAATGTGGGTTATTAGTAATAACTTATTACTAATAATTATCTTTAAAACTATTTATAAAGGTATGCATACAATAGATTATTGATATTATATTATCAGTAGCTAATATTTAAATGTATAGACAACAACATATATTTTAACTAAATAACTACACTTTAATGGTTAAACACCCAAACCACAACAGATATAGGGTGTACAGACTGGACTGCATGGGGGGCGTGTATAGGTACCCCTTGTGGCTTTGGGATGGCTGAGAGAAGCAGGAAATGTGTTGTCAATGGGAAATACGTGAAGGAATCTGACTACCTCGACTGTAAGGTAGTATATGTTTAATCTATGTATCTTCCTTCGTATATAGGTGGTATCATAGTTTAGTTATATATTATAGTCAACTTTATATACATTTATATATATGAAACATATAAATATAATATTAGATATTTTTTATATTTGAATATTCAAATTAATAAATAAATTAAAATAAATCATTATTATAAAATTATATTCAATCTCACTATATATACAATTAATAAATATTAATTATAATATATTACAAATAATAATGAATATAACTTGTATAGGTTGCATGTACAACTACTGTATTGACTACTGTATCATCAACAATAGACCCAGGTATTATGTTATGCAATATACATTCCTACAATAGAATATAACATTATGATATATTAAGATATATTAGATGTATTAGTTATAATATTGTATACTATAATGCTATGAATTGGTTTAATTGTTATAGATATTATAATTTGAATATTATAGAAAGAGTTTATATTTTAATAAATTTCTGAAGCATAACTCCCGTTTAAGTTCATTCATGAGGCAAACATGTTGTTAACATTAATAATTTTTTTCTGTTATCCAAGTTATTTTTTCGCTTAAACAATTAATTTTTAGAATCAACAAATGTATTACTACTATATATCATTATATATAAATATATAATGAATATGTCGACCAAAGTAAAAATATCGATTTATATTTCATAATATTTTTATAATTGATAATGGATTATAGTAACAAATAATTAAATTAATTAAATTTCAAATTCGATGAATTATATCCCTATATATATGACAACAATAGATACAGGGTGTAAACAATGGAGTGAATGGGGTGAATGTAGTGGAACCCCATGTGAATTGGGCGCTTCCAAAAGAACTAGGAAATGTCTCGTTGATGGAAAATATGAAAATAAATACGAAGAAATAGACTGTAAGGTTATCATTAAAAGAGTATGTTGCTAATCTAGTTATAATAATATAAATATGTGTATATATTGTTATATTTTGTTATTATAATTTTATTTTGGTAAAATCCTTTCATCCCATCCATGAACTTAGATGAAGTTTTCATGTATAACAATATAACTATAATATCACTTGAATAATTATATTATATAATTAATAATCTTTCATTTACAACAAATATCGTTAAGAAATTTGCAATATAACTATCAAAATTTGATGTTTTATGACACCTACTAGTCTGTCATATTCTAAATATTTTGTAAATAAATAAAATAATAATATTTTAAAATATTAGGTATTATAAATTCATTACATTTTATGAATATTAGATCGATTTTAAAATTTTTTGAAAAATATGTTTAGCTTATAAATATTAAAAAAAAATATTACTTTATTTTTCAACATCAATTTACTCAGTAACTTTTTTTATGATAAGTAATGTTACTAAAACATTAATATCTTTTTTATTATTGAATATTTTTTTATAAAACCTTCTGCATTGGAAATACAGTCAAAGCTCGATAACTCAACATTGACGGGACGGAGTTTTCATGTTGAGTTAGCGAGTATGTTGAGTTATCGGATGTATAAATTAATTACTTAATTAATGTTTTGTTCACATAAATGCATTCAAAATAGTACTCGTATGATAATATAATAATTGTAATTGTATTTTTACGTTTATATATTTATATCCATATATTATTAAATAAAACCATGTTATATAATGTATGTTGAATTATATTTGTTGAGAAATGTAGTTTTATTACATGTAAAAGATACGAATCCAACAACATATGTTTGTGATATTTTGATTTTTCATAAATGTTGAGTTATCGGATGTATATTTACATATAATGTATAGGCTAGGATTATAAAAACGATGTTGAGTTATATGTATGTTGAGTTATATTTGTTGAGTAATAGGGTTTTTGTTAACATGTAAAAGATACGAATCCAACCAAATATTTTTTGGATGTTGAGTTATCGGCAATGTTGAGTTATCGGCATGTTGAGTTACCGAGCTTCTACTGTATATGTATATATAGATTAAAACAATACAATGAAATTTATAAATTTATAAAAATAAAATATATATAATACATTATTTAGAATAATATCTAATAATTTATAATTATAAATGATATATTTATTATTATAAAATTATAAACTACTTGTATATATTTATATAGAATTTTGTTTTATTGCATAAAGCCATATTTATTAGCCATATCTAGAAAAAAAATATGTCATATATAACTTATAAGCCACTATAGATAAAAAATTGAACCATATTACATAATAATACTCCATACCTATTTATCTTATATTTTAACATGGTGAATTATATTATTGCTATATTTATCGGCAACGTTGCACGCCCCCTTAAGGGGATCCCGCACATTACACGCAATTTGACAATTTCGTGTATAAATAGATAGGAAACACATAGGTCTACTAAAAAAAATATAACTGATATTCTATTCATTCAATTGAACTAGTTTTTTTTGTATTTATAACAGGGAGACGATCAAAAAGGACGAGGAGAGGGTTAAAGGTTACATTTGAAATACAAGTTAATAGTATATACAAATATTTTGTATAGATATTTGTTGGTTATTTGGTTTAATTGGTTTGGTTTTGTCCTGTTTTGTTTTTTTAGCTGCATTACATCCCAAAGTGATCCTATACAAATTTATTTTGCATTTAAAATTTAACCTTTGAACCTCAACTCGTCTTGAACCTTTTTGATCTTAACCCTTCATAACATATACATGCATAGGAAAATACAAATTTATTTTTAATATTATTATTTATTATATTATATATATCTAAATTAATAATTATCAATAATAAAATTATGGTTTTCTATAGAAATTATCATTTTATACAATGACTACTATATATTTTATTAATTATCTCTATATTTTACTATTCACATAATTAAATTTTATATAAAGCAAAACAAATTAATAATATAATTATAATAGTTTTTATGTTCTATATGTTTGAATGCATATCGCGAAATAATAATATGACAAAACAGCATTTGAAGTTTGACAGCATAAAAATGTAATATTGAATATAATAGCATTATCTTATCATCAAAAAACACATTGTTATGCAATTTCTAGACTGAATTCATGTCTAATTTTTTTACATATAATAAAAAACACTACAATAGATATTATTATGGAATAAAAAAAATATGAATATAAATAAATTAGCATAACTTTAAATATATGGGATCCCCTTTAAGGTGTCAATATTTTAAATAATAATAATAATAATAATAATAATAATAATGATATTTATTAGATGAATTTTAATTTAATTTTTTCTGTTAAATTACAATTATATTTATATAATGTAATCTTCTAAAAGGCTTCAAAATAATATGAATATTTTCTGTTGTTGTTGCCCATTAAAAGCCTATGAAAGCCAATCATTTATTTATAAACAATTATATACGATCACTACTAAATATTATTTAAATACTTATTTTATTGGTTCGGATGAGTCTCGAACCCACACCCTACTATCTGTGTATCAGACGCCTTTGCCAACTGATCCACACATGCAATTATTATATATATATATATATATATATATATATATATATAAATATTAACATTTACAGGTTGCATGTACAACTACAGTAACTACAACAATTGACTCAGGTATTAACATATTTATATTTTTATTAATTATTTAGAATTACTGACATTATAATCATAAGTATAAATAAATATCTCAGCATTTAAAAAAATGTATAGAATTGAAATAAATAGAATTACAATTAACATTTATTTCTATAATAAAATGTACAAGAGATTCTTAATTAACACAAATATACTAATTTGTATCCCTCTATTCATATAAGTATCTTCAATATAATTTAAACATTAATTTATAACTATTTCATATAGTTTTTAAATATAATAAAATAATTATAATCTATTTTATTATATAATTCTATAAAATAGTATGCTTTTTTATTTTTCAAATATAATATAGAAGTATTAATTGATGTTTCCATTTGTATAAACTAAACTACAAAAATGCTTTATTTTAAATATAATTGAGTTATAAGTTTAGATATGTTAAATTATGACTTATTATCAATGTAAAGTATATTTTATATTAATATATATATTTTATATTCTATAAGCTATTCTAAATATATACTGAATATTTCTATGATATCCGACTAATGAATTCATTAATATATAATATAATAATATATTGATATAAGTAAGTCTCCTACTTTTTTTACTAATCTGTATATTTTATAATTTTATATTTTTAATTGAAGGCCAGCAATAGTTTGTGTCGTTACATGTTAAGGATAGAGAATATAGAGGTCTATTAGAATACTGATGAATTTGAAATTGTGTAAGAACTAATTTCTAATTTTTGTATTACGTAAGATAACATTAATATCTATTACTTATCTATTATTAAGCCTCTAATATTCTCCTATAGGAGATATATATATCAAGTATAAGTAATAAAATGTAGATTTAGTACATTTGTACTAACAACATGATAAAATATATATATTTTTACCTTTTTTTTTGTAACATAATTGTTCCTATACAATATCTAAAATGTTATTAAATTATCAAATAGACTAACATTGTATAATCTATATATTAGGTATATACTTTGATAATGTTATAAAGATTCATAAAAGGGAACAAAAGCTATTGGGTATTAGCATAACATTTAAACAATTTCCTGAGATATAAGCTTCTAAAGTATTATTTATATGTCATGTGTACTAAATGATACAAATGGGTAACTAAATTAAAAAGTGGATAACTTTTGCGATTGAGTATGAAATATCAATATTTTTTTTTACTATTTTGATAACATATATATATATTACTATATCTAATTTTCTAAGCTCTAATAATATGTATAAAATAATAAAAAGTAAATTTATCAATTTTTACTGACTTATTAATAACATATATATTTTATTATATATTTATAATTAATATTTTAGGTATTTATTATTACTCTTGAATGACATATTATATATTATTTATAAGATGATTAATTATATTTTATATTTTAATAAAATAATTTTGTTGAAACAAATTTAAAACGGATGTCTTAAATAATAACATTTAAAAATAAAATTTTATATATAATATTTTTATTACAATTTAAACTTGTTTTTAAATTTATGATTTCAATATGATTATATAAAATCATAATATAATTAAATACACATTGTATTATTTAAAATGACAACATAATTAAATTTAAAAAAAACATCTTTTAATTGAAACCGAATTTATAAATAAATTCTTATTTTTAATAAAATATATATATGGAAATTCAAATTAAAAAATATAAATCAAATTTTATTTTACACCTAATAAATATTTCTGATTCTCTAATTTAAATATTAAAATCATTTAAATATATGAAATATATATTTGATAAGTATCTATTTTGGTGTACAAAAGTTACAATTGTAGATATAGGGATCAGACGTCCTGTCCCTGCTATTACTAATAATAGCAAATAATCTATATGTAATATCTTCATTTCTGATATTTTCTTTAATTTAAAGTATACGCACAAAATCAATTTTTAGCTTTATAGAATTTTCTATAGTGAAACATTATTTTTTTTTACAAATTATATATTTTATAAATAAAGTTTCATTATATATAAATATTTGCGATGGTACAGATATCTTATTATTTCATAATAAACAATAGATTATGTATTATAAATCAGTATTTGATTAATATAAATATCTATACATGTCTATACAATATACATACACACATACATAAATGCAGTATATAAATACATGACATTATATGTGGGTCATTAATAATAATTTATTACTAATAATTATCTTTAAAACTATTTATAAAGGTATGCATACAATAAATTATTGATATTGTATTATCAGTAAATTTAAATGTATAGATAACAACATATATTTTAACTAAATAACTACACTTTAATGGAAACACCCAAACAACAACAGATGTAGGGTGTACAGACTGGACTGCATGGGGGGCGTGTATAGGTACCCCTTGTGGCTTTGGGATGGCTGAGAGAAGCAGGAAATGTGTTGTCAATGGGAAATACGAGAAGGAATCTGACTACCTCGACTGTAAGGTAGCATATGTTTAATCTATTTATTTTCCTTCGTATATAGGTGGTATCATAGTTTAGTTATATATTATAGTAAACTTTATAATATATATATATATATATATATATATATATAACACATATAAGTATATAATATTAGATATTTTTCTATATTTGAGTATTCAAATCAATAAATAAAGTAAAATAATCATTATTATCATAATGATATTCAATCTAACTATACAATTAATGAATAATAAATATAATATATTCATTATATTAGATAATATATTACTAATAATAATGCATATAACTTGTATAGGTTGCATGTACAACTACTGTTTCGACTACTGTATCAACAACAATAGAACCAGGTATTATGTTATGCAATATACATTCCTACAATAGAATATAACATTATAATATATTAAGATAAATTAGATTTATTAGTTATAATTTAAAATATAATTCTAATACTAAACATATATTATTATACTTATACAATTTTAAGGAAATATATATCACTTACGCGCAATCGTGTAGTTTGATTTTGTATACAAAACACCTACACCGCCACATGTATCGGGTTAATTTTAGGAACTAGATGTTGTTTATAATGTAAATTCGTATCAAACTTTATTCTTTTAAACATCTCATTTATACACGTTGAGATGGTACGTCGATGATGTAGTACAAACGTACCATCTGAATTTACATGTAAATGAATACGTTTGTATGTTACAAAAAACGCATCTTAAGGCCGTAGGGTTAAATAGGATGTGGGTTAAAATCCTGACAAGATCCATAAAATAGGTCTTCAAATAATAACGTGTAGTGATTCTTTATAATTGTGTATAGATAAATAATTGGCAGAATAAAATCTGTATGCCCTAACAGGAATGAGGCTTAGGGACCTTAGTTATAAGTAAACACTTTATCTAAGTTCTATAAAAATACTCAACCAAATTAAAAATAGCAATAACAATAACAATATAAATATATATATATATATATATATATATATATATATATATATATATATATATATATATGTGTGTATACACATATATATATATAAATTTATATATATTTTATAATTAAATAGGACTAGATTGTCTGCCGTGGAGTGGATGGATTCGAATTCTAGGCAAAGCTTGCGGTCTAGGAGTTTGTCAGAAGAAGAGGACATGTAGATTTGAAGATAACGTATTATCTGAACGCAAACACAAGTTATGTGAGGTACTTAGTATCGGATCGCTGTTGCATTACATACAGTGCATTCTATATTAATACTCCTCATCCCTATTTATTCATGAAATATCTAATAATTTCGTAGATATTTGATATTATATAGTATATTATATGTTAATTATTATGTTACTATCATATTTATATCAATATATATATAAATAGTGTATTAAATTATTATTGAAATAAATTAAATTCGAAATGAAAATAATAAGAAATACAATATACATGAAATAATAAATACATGAAATACATGAAATAATAAATAACTATTATATTAATGTATAAATACTCTTACAATAATTACTTACTTACCATATATATTACATGCTTAGATGCCTTGTTCTTCTACTACGATACGAATGACAACTACAGCCATAGGTTAATATTGCATCGTTAGATAAACTTCAGTATACTAGAGTTATGATTTATTTATTGAAGTATATGGATATTAAAGATTTTGCGAAGCAAAGATATAACACTCTATATGCAGTAACGTAATTTAGTAATACCCGATGCCGCTGCTAGCAGTAGTATCTAATCACTGAAATATATTTATGTTCGGCTCTGTTTGCATACAATAATGTTTTCATTGCTCAATTAAATTGCATGCAATATAATTAGCTTTTACTCACCAAATATATACTTATAGCTTTTAAAACATACATATAATATTTGTTTGTTATATATTAGTAATGAACACTTAGTTTTCATCATTTAAATACTAATTTAAAGCATATTATTTAATATTTTAAAAGTGTATAGATTTATACTAATTTACATTATAAACAACTAATAGTTCCCGAAAGTAACCCGATATAGGGGCACTGGGGTATTTTGTATACAAATTATAATTAAACGATTTCGCGTAAGTGTTATATCTTTCCTTAGAAAAATCTTTGTGGATATTAAGAGATATTATTTTACTTCTTTTTATATTAGATTTATTTCTAACTTTGCGTAAAGAAATATGTTAAATTTAAATAAATTTAAATTATATATAATTAAATAAATATTTGCGCTTGCTCAAATTTCGAGATTACATTTTTTTAGAATTGATTATAGATTGGCACATACAAAATATTGTTAAAAATTAAATTCTTTGTTTGAAAGTTCATTTTATCACCTAAGTAATGTATTCTCTTTTAAGGGGATGGCACACGACGCCCTCCTCTCTATGTATAGAGATAGCAAATAATGGGTCTACGCAAAACTAGGCGCGCAGATTTCTATTCATTGAATTGAGCTAAATTTGTTTATATTCTATTCATTAAATGTATACACATACTATTACATGACGTAATTTTTATAATATATATTATATAACATATATATGCACACATTTTAATTTTTTAATTTACGGAATTTCTATAGAAATTTTTATTTTTTGCAATTATACACATACAAATTTAGAAAATTACTCCTGTAATAGTATTCATATATATGTTATTTATATAATGCAATAAAAATTAGTAAAATACATATAATAGTTTTTGTTAAGTTAAAGTTAATTACCTAAGTTTATACACACATACCTAGAGCGAAATAATTATTCTGAGAAAACAGCATTTGAAAATATATAAATACATTATATATCATATATAATGAATATATAATAATATGAATAAACCACTTTTTATGTTATTTCTAGACTATTTTCATAAATAATTTTTTTTACAGTTATTAAAAAACAAATAATAGAATAGTGTTATGAAATAAAAAAAAATTTAAATAACAAATTATTTTCACCAAAACAAGGTCTGTGAGATTCCCTTAATTGTATGTATGAAGTGAAAAATGATATTACCTAATGGATATATGAACTTATAAATATGCTACCTATATGTACCATAGTTAGTAACTATTAGTTACACAGCTATACAAATATATAGATATATGAAATACAATCATTTTTAAATATTAATTTAATATTTATACACTAGTTAATCTAAAATAAACAGTATTATAATGCTATGCTAATTAACTACATGCGTAGACTGCTATAATTGGAGTGAATGGAGCCCCTGCAAAGGATTTAGTTGCGAAGAAGGCATTTCTGAGAGGAGGAGGGAGTGTCAAGTTAATGGAGAAACACAAATGAAATTCGAAAGAAGGAAATGTAAGGTTTGAGATTATTAATTGAATATTATACATTGTATTAGTACAAACATGTGATATTGTATTTGACATATATATATATAATGTGTTTAAAATCTATATATAAAATTTGTTTTATAAAAATCAGTCAACAAAAAAACAATATATTTATAAAAGATTTATAATTATTTAAAGGGATATTTATTGTGGTAATTTACTTGTTAATAAATAGGCACTATAGTGTTTACAAGCATGTATTTAAAAGTACTATAGTACAGGTATACCTTTCTAATTGGTATTATTTGTGTTGCATTGAGTTTACATTATATATCTATAATGATATCCCTCTAAATAAATAAATATATAAATTGTAACTGTTATAGTATATTGAAAATAAGTAATACTTTTTTTTTTTTTTTTTTTTTTTTTACAAAATATCATTATTTTAATTATTATTTAAAAAAACTATAAATCAGAATACTCATATTTGGATAACTGTTTATTTATGTGTTTTATATAATAACTAGAATAAATTATACTTTATGAAAAGTTTAAAAAATGTTTTGATACACATAGGAAAAGAAAATATTATTCTGAGTAAAATGAATTAGAAGATTACTAATTAGGTAAAATTACTATAAGGGATCTCTGTCAAATGTAATTTTTCGATAATCTATAATCAATATACCATTTAAAAATTTCAATAGTTATGAATAATGATATTAAATATTAATAAAAAAAAGTGATGCAATACTTTTATTTACAATTTGTAGTGGTAAGGATCTCAATAATAATGCCATTAACATTTAGATAAAATACACTGAAATCTATATATTATATAGTATGGGAGAGAATTTAAGTATATAGAGAAAAATGTTAATACATTTATTTAATTTGATTCTTAGATTTATAAATTGTGAATGGTAAATTTTCAAAAAAAATTATTTGCATACATTTTAATATATTCAATATGTTCAATAATATGTTAATGATCACAATGCACTTTTATAGTTAATATTGTTGTGCATCGTCAGACGTTACGACCTTACATCAAAGTGCCTATGGTCATACTAGCAGCGTACACCGTATATCATTAACACATCATATATATATTAGCTACGTCGTAGTCCGTTAGTATGTGCTTATATAATAATGACCTTTGACTTTACAGCTAGCCTAATACATTTCTTAATCATTAATGATGATATTAGAATTTTAAATTTTTTTAAATTATATAGTATTACTTTTATTAAATAGTTATACTTTAAGGTATTTTAAAATATTTGTTATTTATATTTATTTTATAAAATGATGATTTATAGATTGTTTTTAAGCTCAACTTTTATGATATACATAGCTAACTAAAAAATATATTTTTTAAATAACATTTTTTTTATTTCAATAACACATGTAATAATTTAATGAAAATGTTTTAAGTAACTTAACGTTCAACATTATGGAACTCCCTACCTCTATGCACTAGTTCTATTGAATAATTTACAACTGCTATCTCTGCAATGGTTACTTTTTGTAATCCGAGCTATATACTTTAGATAGTATATTTAACTATATATCAATGATTTAATCATTAAATCAAAGATATAAAGGATATTTATTTATCTATCTAATAAAAATACATTCATATTTTGAATTGTATTTCTACATAAATATTTTATTAAAAATATTAATTTATTTTTAAATTAGGTTCGAATTAATCGATGTTTTTTTATATTATTTATGTCAACAATCTAAATAATATAATGTGTATTAATTTATATTATGAATTAAATATAATCATATTGAAATTGTTGATTTAAAAATAAGTTTTTTCAAAGATTTTATGTTATATTCAAATTTATACTTCTCGTATTACCATAATGCAATGCGATAAAATCACTCAAGGGAAAAATAAAAGTTTCACCAAATATGCATTAGCAAATGTCCTGTCCTTGGTTAATCAGTGTATCTAACTTATTTAAGTTTAATTTATTTAATATATTTATATTTGATGGGTCATTGTCACTTATTTATTAGTAGGACTTATTTACTGGAATAATCTACCAATACACATAACAGTTTGGTATAACAGTGTAGTCACACTATACCAATTTAGTACAAACATTCAAAGTATTTAATATCATATAATCTATGTTAAAAATTCATTGCTTTTATAAAATTATTATTTTTTTATTTATGTACATTAAGTATCATTATTATGCACACTATTATTATTATTAATGTATATATTCGATATTAATATGCTTGTATTACACCCTTATTATTATTATATTTTCTTATTTTATATTTTATTATAAGGATATTCTTAATATAATCTATTTATATCTTCTGAATATCCTTCCGTCTATTAATTATATATTTAGGAAAAAAATAAATATCATTCATTCATTATTTTATTTTTTAATTATTATTTTATCATTATTTTTCATGTACATTAAAATAAATGTACTTCAAATCAATCAATCAATTACATACTTACTTACCATATATTACATACCTAGATGCCTTGTTCTTCTACTACGATACGCATGACAACAACTGCTACAGGTTAATATTTTTATTGTTATTGTTATTTTGATGGAGATCTTTCATCCCATCCAGAAACTTAAGTTAATAAGATATAAGTATATAAGTTTTTCACTTAGAACCTTATGGTTCTAATGCCCCTTCGAAGCCGCTCTCATGTTAATGTATCCATAGTTTTAAAGAAGGCGATAATTTATTTATACACAATTATATAAGACCAGTTCTATATAACATTTTGAGACCTATTTTAATGGTCTGGACGATGCTTGAACCCATGTCCTACAGATTATGTGTCTGACGCCTTAGCCAACTGAGCCATACAGGCAGTTCTATTGGATCATAAGATATGCTTTATTATATAAAATATTTATTATTCATAGCTATGTAAACTGAGTATATATATATATATGAACTTATAATCATGCTACCTTTATGTATAGTAATGCAGTTTACTTATAAGCTGTAAACGGTATATATATAATATATACACTATATATACCCTATATATCATCTATTGTAAATATTAAAATATATATTTTACACAAATGAATCTAAAATAATTTGTATTATAATGCTATGCTAATTAACTAAATGCGCAGACTGCTATAATTGGAGTGAATGGAGTCCTTGTAAAGGATTTAGTTGCGAAGAAGGAATTTCTGAGAGGAGAAGGGAGTGTCAAGTGAATGGAGAAACACAAATGAAATTCGAAAGAAGGAAATGTAAGGTTTGAGATTATTAATTGAATATTATAAATTGTATTATTACAAATGTGATATTTTATTTGACATCTATATAATATGTTTAATATCTATATATAAAATTGTTTATCAACATCTGTCTACAAAAAAAAACAATATATTTATAAAAGATTTATAATTATTTAAAGGGATATTTATTGTGGTCATTTACTTGTTAATAAATAGGCAATACAAGCATGTACTTGACAGTATTATAGTACAGGTATACCTTACTAATTGGCATTATTTCTGTTGCATTGAGTTTACATTATATATCTATAAAAGATATACCTCTATATAATTAAATATATAATTTTTAACTTTTATAGTATATTGAAAATAAGCAATACTTTTCTTCTTTTTTTTTTTTTACAAAATGTCATTATTTTAATTATATAAAAAAAAACTATAAATCAAAATACTCATATTTAGATAACTGTTTATTTATGTGTTTTATATAATATCTAGAATATTTATAGTTTATGAAAAGTTAAAAAGGTTTTGATACACATAGGTAAAGGAAATATTATTCCGAGTAAAATGAATTAGAAGATTACTAATTAGGTTAAATTACTATAAGGGATCTCTATCAAATGTAATTTTACCTATAACATATAATCAATATACCATTTGAAAATTGTAATAGTTATAAATAATATTTATCTTAATGATTGAAAACAAAAGTGATGTAATACTTTTAGTTATAATTTGTAGTGGTAAGGATCCCAATAATAATGCCATTAAATTTAGATAAAATATACTGAAATATATATATTATATAGTATGGGAGAGAATTTCAGTTTATAGGGATGAATTATTGTAAATATATTTAATTTAATCATAGATTTATAAATTGTGAATGGTAAATTTAAAAAAAATTGAATTGAATACATTTTAATATGTGAAATATGTGCAATAATATGTTTATAATAACAATGCACTTTATAGTTAATCTTTTTGTTCACCGTCAGATGTTACGACCTTGCACCAAAGTGCCTATGGTCATACTATCAGTGTAATTTTCTGTCTAAACAAAAGAAAAAATCAATATATTTATAAACGAATTATAATGATATATAATAATGTATATATTTAATATTTATGTTAATAAAAGTTCTGTCGAAATAGTTATTATTAACCGTAGAAGATAATTGCAGTGTATAGGGAACACTAAGAAAATGACTGATAATGACAACGTCTATATAGTATACAACAGTAGTTCACAATCTATGACTCATTACCCAAATTTGGGTCATTCGGTTTTTTTATTGGGTGAGACAATTTCTAAAAATATTTATATATATGTATATATTATAGTTTACATTATTCGTTTATGACTAAAGTTTGATAATAAAATAATAAAATTTATCATTGGGTCATGGTATACTTTTTTAATTAAAAATTATCAAAAAATGTTCATGGTGAAAAAGGTTGGAAACCACTGATCTAGAATATGATCTTAACGATGTAGAATTAACACGATTTTAACATGATTTCAGATACTCGTATTAATTACACATATATTACATACCTAGATGCCTTGTTCTTCTACTACGATACGAATGACAACTACAGCCATAGGTTAATAGTGCATCTTTAGATATGCTTTATTATAGGCAACAATAGTTATGATTTATAACTATGTAATCTGAGTATATATATATATATGATGTTATAGTATATATATATTATTGGTTAATTTCCAGATGTTCACTATCACATATGCTGATGATATTCAACTATATTCCTTCTTAACCAACTCCTCCAATGTACTACCAGATAAATCAAAATTATGTAAATGTGCATCAACTATATACAATAGTTATGATTCATAGTTATGTAATCTAGGTACATGTGTATATGAACTTATAATCACGCTACCTTCATGTATTCTTAATGCAGTTTACTTATAAGCTGTAAACGGTATACATATACGCTATAACAATATATACACTATATATACCCTATATATCATCTATTGTGAATATTAAAATCTATATTTTATAAGAGTTAATCTAAAATAAATCGCATTATAATGATATGATAATTAACTACATGCGTAGACTGCTATAATTGGAGTGAATGGAGCACTTGCAAAGGATTTACTTGCGAAGAAGGAATTTCTGAGAGGAGAAGGGAGTGTCAAGTTAATGGAGAAACACAATTGAAATTCGAAAGAAGGAAATGTAAGGTTAGAGATTATTAATATCTTAATGTCTATATTATTAATATGTATATATATATATATATATATTATAATGTAGTTTGTTTACTTATTATAAAAAATATGATATAGCAGCATATATTATTCCAAATAAATAAAATAGCATGTAAATATGGAATAATAATAAAAATATAATTATCATTTAAATATAATAGCCATATTATAGACGTGCTAGAATTCCACAATGAATACATCACGTAACACTGTTGTGGCCACGATACCCGTGTGTAGTGAGGCGTGAAGTCACATGGTGTAAATGTGCATCGTTTATAACAGCATCATAATCGCACAGCTCTGGTGATACATAACACATACTATAGCCGAGCTTTCCTATTAATGCACGTGTGTATATATAGTATATCTATGATTTAATTTAAATAATATATGATCGCCTATATTTTATTTAATTTACATTTATGTTCCGTTATATTGTTTTTTTTTATTTCTCTGGTACAAAGAATCTTTAAAATTAAATTATACTATAGTTTAAATATAATTATGTTATTTTTGTTTGGTGGACATTTAGATGGTTTACCATTGTATATAGGCAATGTATACACTAGATGTTCCAATTGGATAGTTAACTATCCTTGCATTGTATCGTCTGTAGGTTATCTAGCGCTAAACTAGTTATGCTGAATGATGACACATTCATCCTATACGATATCAACACACCCATCTAGGTTGGTCATGATTAGTCATGATTACATCTATAAATAGATTATCTAGGTCATTATCTAATATAAAATCCGTTGAAAATATTTAATAAAGACTACTAACATATTTATAAACTTACATGAACTTGGATATATATAAATGGACTAACCATGTTATGAATATCGTAGAACAGATATCAGTGCAGAATTGTGAATATATGGCAGTATCGTATTACAACTATCAGGTGAATGAGTTAAAGAAGCGACACGATCGCAGTAGACATTCAATAAGATTGAAGCTAATGTTTTATACAAACACATCTGATATGCAATTAGTAATTTATATTATAATGTTCTAAATAGAAGTTGATATCGATACTTGGAGTGTAACTCGATTGATAAATAAGCATAGATGAAACAACGGACTGAGTGATAGGGTAGATAGGGTGATAGGGTAGAGTGAGAGGGTAGATAGAGTGAGATGGCAGATAGAGCTTGACTACATACTTTTTTCGGTTTTCGGACTGTAAACTGTGATTATAAAGCAATCGGCCGTCCATATATGGACGTATATATATATATATATATGTGAAATTAATTTTGTACATTGAATAAATGTGTTTTAAGTAGTTTCTTAAAGTTTGGAGTTGATGGTAGGGGTGATGATCATGTAGTGATAATTATGGATAGTTAGTTCAGAGAAAATACACCATTGATACCTAATTCATTAAGGGCCGGCGAGATGAATATTTACATGGTGAAGATATGATTTTATTTTATTAAATTTATGATAACTTCTGAAATTAATAAGAGAATGACTAATATTTGTTGATGTCTTATTAATTACATTTAGGTATATATATTTTCATATATATATATATATATATGTATATATATATATATATAATATAGACAACCAAAATCTAGTAAGCCAGAGGTCCCAGGTTCGACTCAAGACAGTTCTTGTTTTTCTCTTGTGTTTATCAAGAACTTAAATAAACGATTAAAACACAAGAAAAAAAATGTTACTATTTTTATTGTTTTATCCGGGGCCCCTCACAGTTATTTATAACATGTATAAGTCTATGAATTCTTGAGGGGTCCATTATGATCCGCTATTTGTATTGTATTCAATATATATATATATATATATATATATATATATATATATATATATATATATATATAAGATTTCAATAAATATTATTATTATCATATATATATATATATTAAGAATAAATACTGATAACATGAATTAATGTTATAAACAATATATAGGTGCCTTGCCCATCAACAATGATCATGACAACTGTTATAGGTTTATATTACATCATAACTAATTAATTACATTAATATATGTGTATATGTATGAATGAATATGCATTATATAGAATATTATCTATAGTTATAATAAAAAAATGTCTATATATTCAAGTTAATGCATTTAAAAACATAGTATATAACAAATTATAAATATTAATATGGATATGTTATATATATGCATATAAAACATAGTAAAGATGTACGCTATGTATGTAAAGATATACGACACTTGCCTACATACAATACAATATAAATATTATAACATATAATACAATACATATACAGATAACATAGGCTGTAGCGAATGGAGCGAGTGGGGCACGTGCACCAGCTATAGGCGTAGGAGAGGCATTTCTGTGAGGAGAATGAAGTGTCGAGTTAGAGGAGAAACGCGAATGAAATACCAACGAAGGAAATGTAGGGTTTGAGATAGTTCATTGAGTATATATTTTATTAGAATATATATATATATATATATATATTAAAATAATTATTTATTAATACTTTTATATTATACATAATTATATTTATTTACAGGTGCAGTGTAATACCACAAACATGAATTAAATGTAAGTTAATGAATTAACCTTTTACATAAATATATTTAACTATTTTTATATAATTGTATAATAATTTTATTAAAATATTTACAGTTTAAAGTCAGAAAGATAAATTAAATATCGTTTGAATAAAACTGTTCAATTACATTTTTTCATTTATAAATATGTATAGAAAATAATATGTAGTAAAAATATTATAATGAAATAATTTTGATTTATAATCTCTTTCAATTATAAAAATATCTTCATATGATGTTGTATATTTAAACTATAAGCTACCTATTAGAGATAATATAAGTATACTAATTAAATTAAATGTATGTCAGCTAATTAGATATCAACAAATATGTTCTTTTCGTAATAATACTGTAAGCCAAACAAGAACTACAATACATAAAGAAGTATACTTCTTTATACTATTATACTATATATTAAACCCTATAGGGTTATGTAGCGATTATGAACCTAAAATTAATAATTAATATAGATTCATAAATACAATAATATCCTTTATTATATTATTTATATGATATAAACTATTTTACACTTTTAATAACTAATACTCAAAATAAATATTAAATAGTGAAAATATGAAAATAATTATCGTATTGATATAATACAGATATTTTCATTTAAACTTTCATATTTTTCATCTCGATAATTAAGATTTAATTTTTCTTATTTCATGTTTTTATACAGTAATAATTATGTCATGGTTATAATATTTTACTTTTATAAATGAATCATCATTATATTAGTAATATAATAGAGTATCTGCAATTATAATATATCATTACTTCTTCGATAATTAGACTGTAGCATCTCTTTAAATGAATTATAATATAACATTATATTCGAGTTAATTTGATATATATATAAATATATTATAACTATTGAAATACATCATCATTTAGAGATAATAATTGTCTACAATGTAGACTTTAAAATTATATACTGGTGGACAATATATCATCGTGATAATTACTTAAATTAATAAATATAGTGAAAGTGATAAGTACATGAGACAGTGTGACTCTGATTATTACAAGACCGGATCAGTTGTTCTGTCTTCAATTACAAAGTAATATAACACCAGTTAAGTTTATCTTTTATGTGTATATTATTAATATATTTATTATATGAATAGAAACATCCCGTGTTGCTCAGTTGGCTAAGGCGTCAGATACACAAGCAGTAGGAAACAGGTTCAAGCCTCGTCCGGACCTTTAAAATAGGTCTTACAATAATATTTAGAAGTGATCAAATATAATTATGTATAAATAAATGATCTGCTCTCGTTATAACAACGTATGCCTTAACATGAGAGCGGCTTCGAAGGGGCATTAGAGCCATATATGGTTATAAGTGAAAACTTCATCTGAGTTCCTGGATGGGATGAAATGGCTCCACCAAAATAATTATATACACATTTTCTATTTATAATATATTTGATAAATATGTATAATAATGATACTGTGATTTTAACATATTTGTATGTACACTAGACCGGTTCGTTCGATTCAATTTTTAATCCTTCATATAAAATATAATACATATCTATATTTTAGTATAATATGTATTAACAATTTTTATAAAAAAATAGTTACCGTTGGTCACGAAGCATTTAAAGTTTGAAACATAAATTATTATTTTAAGATAAAATGTATAATATTCCATGTATAATAGTAATAACGCCATCTTATTATCTTTGATGTTTACAAATATTTAAATTAATATTAAAAATAATTATGTATTTGTATTATATTTAATGAATTAATATAATATATACCATTATTTATATTTATTATTAATATAATATCTATATTTCATTTTTATATCTACAAATTACCAATATTAATGTCTCCTAAAACTCGAGAAAATACACCATTTTACAAAGTATTTATTTCAAAATAATTCAAAAAAATAATTAATTTTTTAAAATTAATATATATAATTATACTTTACATACATTTGAGTGATCATATTGTATTGAATTGTGGATATGAGTTAGATATAAATGTCCTTTATACAAATAAAATTAAAAAAATAAAAAAATATGTAAATATATTTTGTATTTCATATTTCAAATAAAAATCCAAAAAAATTTAAAAATGATGTTAATTTTTTTTCTAAAAATAATTTTTAATTTTTTAATAATTATTTTGAATTGTATTATTATTATCTATAAATTATATATTTTAATTTTTTAAATTAAATTGTAATAATTTATTTATATTAAATTATACGATTTTTAGATATTTTTTTTGACTACAATTATTTGATAACATTTGGGCATCTAGATTGTTATGAAAAATATGTTGTACTGTTAATACTACTTGTTATATATGTTTCTAGGATATATCCATAGTTGGCTTAAAAAAAATCATCTAATTTATAAAAATTGAATAAAACATATTTCTATATCTCCCCCATGTTAACTTTTGTATGTATTCAATGTTAAAATAAAAATGTCTCGTGACATAACAATATTTAAGATATAGGTCTAAAATTTTAAACACTTATTCATCATAGCATACATAATTGTCACAGATGTGAAGGTTTATAAAATTGTGAAAAAAAATTGAGTACGAACCGGTCTAATGTACACTCAATTTTTTATTCAATATCTTGAAATATAAAAACTATATTATTAGCCTAAATTATAGGAATATTAATAATACGTATATGTAAATGTGTTCATTTTATATGTAATCTGTAGCGACATTGGTATTATATAATAGATTCTATTTCAAATAATTATTTATTATATTTTTTTTAATAGTATTAATTATATTTATACATAAATATCTATCTGTAGTTAATTATATACTATACTATACAATTATAATAAATAATTTGAATAATTAAGTTATGGAAATAATAATTATTTAATAGTAATTCTTAGATGTCCGAGAGAAAGTTTAAGTATTAGGTTTCCATTGAAGGCGTTTATTTCATCAAGTCGGAGCAATCAAAGAGAGCATTGTCAAATAATCTCATATTCTATATATTGTTACCCAAGTAGCAGATCATTACAATAGTCAGGTTTTCAGTAATCACATACTTCAGAATCATACAAAGAACATAAATTATATATTTCTAAATGGGAGTAACAGGAGGAATGTTATTTATCTGCAGTGTAAGAATCATCTCTATCAGCTTCTTCCATTGAACTTAACAAATAACTGATATCATTAATTCTAGAAATAACTAGTATTATTACAAGTTGACAGAAATACAAATTACATATACGACTATTACGATGTGGATTGAAATCATCAGAGTTTGTAACTAATTTATGCATTTGCAATGTGAAATAAATACATTTTTAAATTATGTATTAATAGAAAGTATGTTAATGATATATAATTCATGAAGTAATTAATAATAATAATATTTATTAAATAACGTATACATATTGAGTCAATATTATTGACGCCTTGAGAAGTCGTAGACTTATACATGTTATAAATAACTGTGGGGGTGAGGACAATACACATAAGTAACATTTGTTATCTTGTGTTTTTATTTATCGGTTATCAAGTTCTTGAGAAACTATACTGTCTGGAGTCGAACCCGGGACCTCTGGCTTACTAGCAAGATACTGTTCCATTGCAGTGGCTCATGATCCATTACCACCAGGATAATTCCCTCTTGATTCAATAGTTTAGCTGGGAAGGTGATTTTATTATTAGTTTTCATATATGTATATGTTATTTAAATAAGGTTATATTAAAATAGTTAAAATATAATTTATTTTGAGAAAGTAGCAATAACAGACATCTATTCCAAACACTAAAATAAATAACTTTAATTAGTTAATATGTTTAAAGATACATTATGATATATAAGCAATGACCTTGGTATACACCTAAGATGTTTATATAAGCAATACCTATTGTTTATCTATTCTACATGTGTAGGTATGATATCAAATTGTATACAATATTAATTATATTATTAAACTACCAATAGCTTATAGATGATAATGATAGTCTAATTAACAAATATTATTGCTGTCTATATGTACCTATATACATATTTACTGATAATAAATATATATTTATATATATATATTAAGCTTGCAACAATCTGAATATAACAAGGTCTTATTTTGAAGCTATCTGGATAACTAAGAAAGAAAAATAGAAAACGAATACTAAATGAAAAAAGAATGAAATAAACTATATTTATCTATCTATATTTTTGTAGTTATATTAAAATATATAGAAAAATGGTGACATATTAATAATTAAATTATTATAAGGTATTAATATATATTGTATTCGCAAAATATTTGGAATACTTATTAAATAATAAATAAGTTAATTATCTATATAATATAATTACTCAATGCTTTAAATTAAAATATCATTTATTATATTTAATTATATATTCCAAATTTATATTTTATTAATATATAATATAGATATTCTTAATTCTAAATAATTATCTAATATATTAAAATTTGTATGCAAGTATCTATAAATTTATATTTATGATAAATTTATATTATTTTTGAATATAATCTAAAATATATATTTATATATTGACTTTATAATAATACACATTTTTGTATACATTAATATTAATTTCGCAATCATATATATTTTATTTCTATCATATAAATACATTTTTATTAAATAGGACATACATAGTGAATATATTGAAAATGATAATGGTGGAAAAAATGTAAAGAAATTTACAATACCGAAGAAAAAAGCCAGAGTAAAATCTGGTTTATAATTATATACATTCCTCTAAATTATGCATTCTAAGTAAATTAATTTTATTCATTAATTATAAAAATGAAAACATATATATTATATATATATATATATTAATTTGTAATAATAACCATAACTATATTATAATATATGTAATTATTATATATCTATATTATATTATCATCTATTCAACAATTAAAATGTTAGTTGATGAATTCATAGATTCACACACTCTATAGATGTTTAGTATATCATATTCATTATGATAATTATTCATTATAAATGTTTGTCATATATAATTAAAAAATAATGAAATAATCCTGTTATAAAAATTGCCATACCAGTTTTGCATGTTAATTACGATTCATTGAATTTACTATGTAAATTAACACTGTATTATTTAATCTTTACTATCATCCCGCCCATAGGTGTATTGGAAATTATAGATCAGAATTCTAGTGCCTATATGCATGACCTCTATAGAGGTATACCCCAAGCTAAAGGTCAACTGTATGTATCAACAGGGCATGGAAAGTAAACAATGAAGTCTGTCTTAAAGAGGTATACCTTATAGGGCATAGTACTTAAGATATACATAGTACATATTACATAGTTACCCCCACACTTATGGGTTCTACATCAATCCCTTCTCCTCAGTCACATAATTAATAATATTAGTAGTACTAGTATTACTAGTTCTACTAGTACTAGTATTAGAAATCTAGTTAGAATTTAGAGTCAAACTGATTATTTAAAACAATAGATATCAAGGCTGTTGGATTCTCTCTAATCCACTTCCGCTCATTGTACCCAGTTGCTTCTATTACCACTTCATATATATATCCATGTTTTCTATACATTAGATAATTAATAACCATGTTTATTATATATTTGAAATATCATTGAAATATATCGTGGTGACTAGTGTTATACAAGATAATACTTCAAATGTTGTTATATATCAAGAGGTAATTTTAATAATACTATAATAATTAATAATACCTACATTGTTTAATATAGTATAACAATAGAGACATGTGTATACACATATATTACCATTACTCATTTGTGTAAAATACCATTACTACTAAAAGATATATATATATATATATATTTATATATATATTATATATCGCCAAAGAAAAACAAATGAAAATGCTGAAAAAGCACTATAAATCGAAGAAAGCTTATTGAAAAAAGTATTATGGTCATATTTGTCCACACGAATGACTGGACAAAACCATTCTACAAGGAAAAGTAGAAGGTAAGAGGAAAAAAGGCCGGCCACGAAATAATTGGATGCACAACATAAATAAATGGACAGATAGAAGTACTAGCGAACTAACACGGATGACGGAAGATCGCGAAAAATGGAAGAAATTTGTTGTTGATACTTGTCTGATAATTCCCCCTACGATTCAAGAGTCAAGGGAGTAAAAGTAAAAGTAGTATATATATATATATATATACATATATATATATGTATATATATATATTAATATACATTTAAATGCACACCATAAATTAATAAATATAGTATTTTTATTAATCGATATACATATTTGTTATATAACATATTATATAATCATAAAATTATAAATTAGACATTATAATATATCTTAAGACTAAATATGAATTAACAATAATGGAAATTAATATCAATTGATATTAATCTCCATTATCGTTAATTCATATTTTATAAACTTATTTTGTAGTAATATATATATATATACATATACAAAATTCAAAACAGTGCATAAATAGTGGAACACTAAAACAGCGTTATGTTATATACCAGTAGGCCTATACACAAGAGAATGGTATAGCGTTATAACGAGTGGTCACCTATTACACTATAGTGCGTATAGCCGCAGGACACAACTGTTGGTCACATGGGGCAGGAGCAGCTTCCGGTAGTCGTCCAACGACAGCGATTGGTCGACGTTTATGAAGAATAAAAGGATGGATACAAGTGGGATACTTAAGGCGGTGACGGATACACACACACACATATATATATATATATATATATATATATATATATATATATATATATATATATATATATATATATATATATATTATACATGTATATTTAAATTAAAAATAAATCTATAATAATTTAAAATATAATGAATTCTAGATTATAAACTAAAATCACAAATGTTATATATACGTATATATATATATAATCATATATTAGCTACGGTAGAGATGAAGAACCAGTATATGAACAACAATGATAGATACGGATACATGATAGAGAACACATAGAGATGCTGCTGATGATTGTCTCCGTACACAACACAACATTCAGCGTACAACTAACAGCTCGGGGCCAGGTGATGTCGACCACGTGATGAGCAGATACAGGTCACGTGCTGTAGACCACGTGATGAGCAGATACGGGTCACGTGATATCTACCACGTGACGACGATGAGGATTGCGGGTGAACAAAGAGGATATATTCGGCGGTCGTCGGAAACATTCGCAGCTGGCTCCTTATCGGGCAGAATATCGCTAAACCGAACACTCTATTTATAGACTATCAAATAATTATGTGGAATGCGAAGCCATGAGACACCAGATCATGTAATACACGAATCGAGCCGATAAAGAAAAACTCCTCAGCTATGACTACCCGTATATGATAGCATCTCTACTCGACTGTTATATGGAACTTGAACATTATTTTAGAAGAATTCCCAAAAAAGAGCAACTGAAATCATACATTGTAATACAAATGTATATATATATATATATTATTAATAATATTTACATGAATACACGTATAACTATATTCACGAACTTAGTATTAATAATATATAATTAAATTGAATATTATATATATAATGACTACATTAATTATTCTATATATATATATATATATATAGAATAATTAATTTAGTCATTATAATAAATTATATTACATATATATATATGTCCTATATTTAGGAAAAATAATACATAATTGTATTAATATATATATATATATATATTTGTATAAACTCCTATATATATAGTATATTAACTGCTATATAATGATAACTTATATAATTATATTAATATATTAAATGTAGTACATATTAATTTGTGTATTAAAAATGTGGTTATTATTATAAATATTCATCTTTATTAATCATTATCTATATCTAGATCTAGATATATCTATATATGTTATAATATATTTTAATTAGCAGTTATTATATATACCATTTATATTAAAAATTATATTTATATATAATTATATTTATGATAAATTTATATTATTTTTGAATATAATCTAAAATATATATTTATATATTGACTTTATAATAATACACATTTTTGTATACATTAATATTAATTTCGCAATCATATATATTTTATTTCTATCATATAAATACATTCTTATTAAATAGGACATACATATTGAATCTATTGAAAATGATAATGGGGGAGAAAATGTAAAGAAATTTACAATACCGAAGAAAAAACCAGAGTAAAATCTGGTTTATAATTATATTCCTCTAAATTATGCATTCTAAGTAAATTTATTTTATTAATTAATTATAAAATATGAAAACATATATAATATATATATATATATATATATATATATATATATATATATATATATATTAATTTGTATTAATAACCTATTATAATAATTGTAAACTACTATAATATAATATATGTAATTATTATATATCTATATTATATTATCATTTATTCAACAATTAAAATGTTAGTTGATGAATTCATAGATTCACACACTCTATAGATGTTTAGTATATCATATTCATTATGATAATTATTCATTATAAAAGTTTGTCATATATAATTAAAAAATATTGAAATAATCCTGTTATAAAAATTGCCATACCAGTTTGCATGTTAATTACGATTCATTGAATTTACTATGTAAATTAACACTGTATTATCTAATATTTACTATCATCCCGCCCATAGGTGTATTGGAAATTATAGATCAGAATTCGAGAGCCTATATGCATGACTTCTATCCCAAGCTAAAGGTCAACTGTATGTCATCTGCGAACTGCGATCTATATCGCATCAACAGGGCATGGAAAGTAAACAATGAAGTCTGTCTTAAAGAGGTAGGGCATAGTACTTAAGTTATACATAGTACTACGGGTACAACAATGAGGTGACCAGAAAGAACATCAACCGGGTGAATAATATGTATACACACATATATATATATATTATATAATACATACATGTATTCATATGTATACCAACGATTTTCCGAAGGAATGCTTCGCAAAATCTATGTGTATACTATACATATGTATATGTATACGATAGGATATACGTAATATGTATGTATACATATATATATATAATATATATATTAAATATATATATATATATAGTATATATAGTATATAGTATATAGTATATATTATAATTAAAAATATAAAAATATCTTTAAAAATTTCAAAAAAATTAAAAATGTTACAAAATTTCAATAATGTTAGATATAATATTATTAAAAATAATAATTATTAAAAATAAAATTACAAAATTAATTTTTTATTAGATATTTTATATATAACATTAACATTTTTATTATTTTTAAAGAATGGAAATAATTGAGTTTTTCTGTTTTCTAAAAAAATATCGAAATAATTCTTAATAATTCTTAATAACAAATATTTTCAAGTAAAAAAAATTATATTTTAATATCATAATTAGTTTTTAATCAAAATTAAATAATTAATAATTTTGTATATTCAGAAGCATATATTTATGCTTATTGAAATGTTTGCCTAAATATAGAAACTTTTACATGGCAGAGATATATCTCAATTTCTTATATTTATCATTTTAAAATTTGAGCAGTGTTCCCAATAATTAATATTTAAAAAAAAATTGCTTCACTGATATCCAAGTCTTAATATTTATATCTTTCACCATATGATTACTATTACATGCAATGATATTATTCCACCTTAACCCACCCATGCACAGGGTGTATTGCACACACGAACATATACACACATATATATGAATTGTATGAAATATGTAACATGATGCACAGTGCATTCTCATTATACATATGTACTTAATCTCATATCTAAAAGCAGCGGATAAGCAGCAGTAGGACATGGATATTGTATAATCGTTATTGTATTATTATTATCTTATTATTATATAACACTATACTATATCAATGCAGTCTGTAGTATATACAACTACACCATATCAATGCAGACTGTAGTATATAATAGTCCTTTATATTGTTTATTATTGTTTTTCCGTTGTATATTATTATCAAATTATTATCGTATTACTATTATTTTATTATTATTTTCTTCCCGCACGAGCGAAGGGGTCTACATGACCCTATTTTAGTGCTAATAAACTCAATATCATCATCATCATCATCATCATATACGGTTAAGTTCAACGATAAGCAACATAGTCATGCATGTCTCATACAGCATTACTCTTACAGCATGAGTTATATTTGTAGTCTCGGTATCAACTTTCTTAAAATCAGCCTTTCCACTAAAAGTGTGCATCTGTTATCAGACCCATATATAGACAATATATTGTGATCGGTGATCGAATGTATTGCTTAATAAATGTAATCATTTGGATACAGATTTATATTAAATATACGATAATATAATAAACATCTAGGTGGGGCAATAGTTACACACTTGACATTTTAAGTGAATGGGGCTGCTATATCACCCATATATCAACCCCGCCCCAGTCCCGGTCCCTATATTTAGGTAAAGTAAACTGTTTCTATAATTATATAATAATATTTTATTATTATATATAAATATGTATTTATTATTATATATACATATATGTATATATAACGTATACTAACGTATCTATTATATGTTAAATACATCGTATAAGCCATGTAGCATATAAGCCGTTCATCGGTCACGGGTGCAACCAATAGGTTTCATACAGGCCTCGAAATATCGCCTCACTATTCTACACATGAATTACTGATACTTAAGTTCGCCGGTACATGCGCTCCACTAAAAGGGAATTCCTAGTCACGTGTGCACTGAACAACAACTGGAGCAACTACGGGTGCAACAATGAGGTGACCAGCAAGATCTTCAACCGGGTGAATAATATGTATACATATATATATTAATATACATTTAAATGCACACCATAAATTAATAAATATAGTATTTATATTAATCGATATACATACTATGTTATAATCATAAAATTATAAATTATAGACATTATAATATATCTTAAGACAAAATATGAATTAACAATTATGGAAATTAATATCAATTGATATTAATTTCCATTATCGTTAATTCATATTTTATAAACTTATTTAGTAATATATATTAATATATAATATATAGTATTCTACTATTTATGAACTGTTTTTGAATTTTGTATATATATTATATATACAAAATTCAAAACAGTGCATAAATAGTGGAACACTAAAACAGCGTTACGTTATATACCAGTAGGCCTATACACAAGAGAATGGTATAGCGTTATAACGAGTGGTCACCTATTACACTATAGTGCGTATACGCGCAGGACACAACTGTTGGTCACGTGGGGCAGGAGCAGCTTCCGGTAGTCGTCCAACGACAGCGATTGGTCGACGTTTATGAAGAATAAAAGGATGGATACAATTGGGATACTTAAAGCGGTGACGGATACACACACACACATATATATATATATATATATTATACATAATGGTATCAAATAGTGATGTGGAATGCGAAGCCATGAGTTACCAGATCATGCAATACACTACTCTAGCCGATAAAGAAGAACTCCTCAGCTATGACTACCTGTATATGATAGCGTCTCTACTCGACTGTTATACGGAACTCGAAAACTATTTCAGAAGAATTCATAAAAAAGAGCAACTGAAATCATACATTGTAATACAAATGTATATATATATATATATATATTATTAATAATATTTACATGAATACAAGTATAACTATATTCACAAACTTAGTATTAATAATATATAATTAAATTTTATATTATATATATAATGACTACATATATATATATATATATATATATATAGAATAATTAATGTAGTCATTATAATAAATTATATTACATATATGTCCTATATTTAGGAAAAATAATACATATTTGTATTAATATATATATATATATATTTCGTATAAACTCCTATATATATAGTATATTAACTGCTATATAATGATAACTTATATAATTATATTAATATATTAAATGTAGTACATATTAATTTGTGTATTAAAAATGTGGTTATTATTATAAATATTCATCTTTATTAATCATTATCTATATCTAGATCTAGATATATCTATATATATATATATTATAATATATTTTAATTAGCAGTTATTATATAGACCATTTATATTAAAAATTATATTTATATATAATTATATTTATGATAAATTTATATTATTTTTGAATATAATCTAAAATATATATTTATATATTGAATTTATAATAATACACATTTTTGTATACATTAATATTAATTTCGCAATCATATATATTTTATTTCTATCATATAAATACATTCTTATTAAATAGGACATACATAGTGAATCTATTGAAAATGATAATGGTGGAGAAAATGTAAAGAAATTTACAATACCGAAGAAAAAACCAGAGTAAAATCTGGTTTATAATTATATTCCTCTAAATTATGCATTCTAAGTAAATTTATTTTATTAATTAATTATAAAATATGAAAACATATATAATATATATATATATATATATATATATATATATATATATTAATTTGTAATAATAACCTATTATAATAATTGTAAACTACTATAATATAATATATGTAATTATTATATATCTATATTATATTATCATTTATTCAACAATTAAAATGTTAGTTGATGAATTCATAGATTCACACACTCTATAGATGTTTAGTATATCATATTCATTATGATAATTATTCATTATAAAAGTTTGTCATATATAATTAAAAAATGTTGAAATAATCCTGTTATAAAAATTGCCATACCAGTTTGCATGTTAATTACGATTCATTGAATTTACTATGTAAATTAACACTGTATTATCTAATATTTACTATCATCCCGCCCATAGGTGTATTGGAAATTATAGATCAGAATTCGAGAGCCTATATGCATGACCTCTACCCCAAGCTAAAGATCAACTGTATGTCATCTGCGAACTGCGATCTATATCGCATCAACAGGGCATGGAAAGTAAACAATGAAGTCTGTCTTAAAGAGGTAGGGCATAGTACTTAAGTTATACATAGTACTACGGGTACAACAATGAGGTGACCAGAAAGAACATCAACCGGGTGAATAATATGTATACACACATATATATATATATTATATAATACATATATGTATTCATATGTATACCAACGATTTTCCGAAGGAATGCTTCGCAAAATCTATGTGTATACTATACATATGTATACGTATACGATAGGATATACGTAATATGTATGTATACATATATATAGTATATATAGTATATAGTATATATTATAATTAAAAATATAAAAATATTTTTTTAAATTTCAAAAAAATTAAAAATGTTAAAAAATTTCAATAATTTTAGATATTTTTATATAATAATTATTAAAAATAAAAATACAAAATTTATTTTTTATTAGATATTTTATATATAACATTAACATTTTTATTATTTTTAAAAGAATGGAAATAATTGAGTTTTTCTGTTTTTCTAAAAAAATATCGAAATAATTCTTAATAACAAATATTTTCAAGTAAAAAAAATTATATTTTAATATCATAATTAGTTTTTAATCAAAATTAAATAATTAATAATTTTGTATATTCAGAAGCATATATTTATGCTTATTGAAATGTTTGCCTAAATATAGAAACTTTTACATGGCATAGATATATCTCAATTTCTTATATTTATCATTTTAAAATTTGAGCAGTGTTCCCAATAATTAATATTTAAAAAAAAATTGCTTCACTGATATCCAAGTCTTAATATTTATATCTTTCACCATATGATTACTATTACATGCAATGATATTATTCCACCTTAACCCACCCATGCACAGGGTGTATTGCACACACGAACATATACACACATATATATGAATTGTATGAAATATGTAACATGATGCACAGTGCATTCTCATTATACATATGTACTTAATCTCATATCTAAAAGCAGCGGATAAGCAGCAGTAGGACATGGATATACGGTTAAGTTCAACGATAAGCAACATAGTCATGCATGTCTCATACAGCATTACTCTTACAGCATGAGTTATATTTGTAGTCTCGGTATCAACTTTCTTAAAATCAGCCTTTCCACTAAAAGTGTGCATCTGTTATCAGACCCATATATAGACAATATATTGTGATCGGTGATCGAATGTATTGCTTAATAAATGTAATCATTTGGATACAGATTTATATTAAATATACGATAATATAATAAACATCTAGGTGGGGCAATAGTTACACACTTGACATTTTAAGTGAATGGGGCTGCTATATCACCCATATATCAACCCCGCCCCAGTCCCGGTCCCTATATTTAGGTAAAGTAAACTGTTTCTATAATTATATAATAATATTTTATTATTATATATAAATATGTATTTATTATTATATATACATATATGTATATATAACGTATACTAACGTATCTATTATATGTTAAATACATCGTATAAGCCATGTAGCATATAAGCCGTTCATCGGTCACGGGTGCAACCAATAGGTTTCATACAGGCCTCGAAATATCGCCTCACTATTCTACACATGAATTACTGATACTTAAGTTCGCCGGTACATGCGCTCCACTAAAAGGGAATTCCTAGTCACGTGTGCACTGAACAACAACTGGAGCAACTACGGGTGCAACAATGAGGTGACCAGCAAGATCTTCAACCGGGTGAATAATATGTATACATATATATATTAATATACATTTAAATGCACACCATAAATTAATAAATATAGTATTTATATTAATCGATATACATACTATGTTATAATCATAAAATTATAAATTATAGACATTATAATATATCTTAAGACAAAATATGAATTAACAATTATGGAAATTAATATCAATTGATATTAATTTCCATTATCGTTAATTCATATTTTATAAACTTATTTAGTAATATATATTAATATATAATATATAGTATTCTACTATTTATGAACTGTTTTTGAATTTTGTATATATATTATATATACAAAATTCAAAACAGTGCATAAATAGTGGAACACTAAAACAGCGTTACGTTATATACCAGTAGGCCTATACACAAGAGAATGGTATAGCGTTATAACGAGTGGTCACCTATTACACTATAGTGCGTATACGCGCAGGACACAACTGTTGGTCACGTGGGGCAGGAGCAGCTTCCGGTAGTCGTCCAACGACAGCGATTGGTCGACGTTTATGAAGAATAAAAGGATGGATACAATTGGGATACTTAAAGCGGTGACGGATACACACACACACATATATATATATATATATATTATACATAATGGTATCAAATAGTGATGTGGAATGCGAAGCCATGAGTTACCAGATCATGCAATACACTACTCTAGCCGATAAAGAAGAACTCCTCAGCTATGACTACCTGTATATGATAGCGTCTCTACTCGACTGTTATACGGAACTCGAAAACTATTTCAGAAGAATTCATAAAAAAGAGCAACTGAAATCATACATTGTAATACAAATGTATATATATATATATATATATATTATTAATAATATTTACATGAATACAAGTATAACTATATTCACAAACTTAGTATTAATAATATATAATTAAATTTTATATTATATATATAATGACTACATATATATATATATATATATATATATATAGAATAATTAATGTAGTCATTATAATAAATTATATTACATATATGTCCTATATTTAGGAAAAATAATACATATTTGTATTAATATATATATATATATATTTCGTATAAACTCCTATATATATAGTATATTAACTGCTATATAATGATAACTTATATAATTATATTAATATATTAAATGTAGTACATATTAATTTGTGTATTAAAAATGTGGTTATTATTATAAATATTCATCTTTATTAATCATTATCTATATCTAGATCTAGATATATCTATATATATATATATTATAATATATTTTAATTAGCAGTTATTATATAGACCATTTATATTAAAAATTATATTTATATATAATTATATTTATGATAAATTTATATTATTTTTGAATATAATCTAAAATATATATTTATATATTGAATTTATAATAATACACATTTTTGTATACATTAATATTAATTTCGCAATCATATATATTTTATTTCTATCATATAAATACATTCTTATTAAATAGGACATACATAGTGAATCTATTGAAAATGATAATGGTGGAGAAAATGTAAAGAAATTTACAATACCGAAGAAAAAACCAGAGTAAAATCTGGTTTATAATTATATTCCTCTAAATTATGCATTCTAAGTAAATTTATTTTATTAATTAATTATAAAATATGAAAACATATATAATATATATATATATATATATATATATATATTAATTTGTAATAATAACCTATTATAATAATTGTAAACTACTATAATATAATATATGTAATTATTATATATCTATATTATATTATCATTTATTCAACAATTAAAATGTTAGTTGATGAATTCATAGATTCACACACTCTATAGATGTTTAGTATATCATATTCATTATGATAATTATTCATTATAAAAGTTTGTCATATATAATTAAAAAATGTTGAAATAATCCTGTTATAAAAATTGCCATACCAGTTTGCATGTTAATTACGATTCATTGAATTTACTATGTAAATTAACACTGTATTATCTAATATTTACTATCATCCCGCCCATAGGTGTATTGGAAATTATAGATCAGAATTCGAGAGCCTATATGCATGACCTCTACCCCAAGCTAAAGATCAACTGTATGTCATCTGCGAACTGCGATCTATATCGCATCAACAGGGCATGGAAAGTAAACAATGAAGTCTGTCTTAAAGAGGTAGGGCATAGTACTTAAGTTATACATAGTACTACGGGTACAACAATGAGGTGACCAGAAAGAACATCAACCGGGTGAATAATATGTATACACACATATATATATATATTATATAATACATATATGTATTCATATGTATACCAACGATTTTCCGAAGGAATGCTTCGCAAAATCTATGTGTATACTATACATATGTATATGTATACGATAGGATATACGTAATATGTATGTATACATATATATAGTATATATAGTATATAGTATATATTATAATTAAAAATATAAAAATATTTTTTTAAATTTCAAAAAAATTAAAAATGTTAAAAAATTTCAATAATTTTAGATATTTTTATATAATAATTATTAAAAATAAAAATACAAAATTTATTTTTTATTAGATATTTTATATATAACATTAACATTTTTATTATTTTTAAAAGAATGGAAATAATTGAGTTTTTCTGTTTTTCTAAAAAAATATCGAAATAATTCTTAATAACAAATATTTTCAAGTAAAAAAAATTATATTTTAATATCATAATTAGTTTTTAATCAAAATTAAATAATTAATAATTTTGTATATTCAGAAGCATATATTTATGCTTATTGAAATGTTTGCCTAAATATAGAAACTTTTACATGGCATAGATATATCTCAATTTCTTATATTTATCATTTTAAAATTTGAGCAGTGTTCCCAATAATTAATATTTAAAAAAAAATTGCTTCACTGATATCCAAGTCTTAATATTTATATCTTTCACCATATGATTACTATTACATGCAATGATATTATTCCACCTTAACCCACCTATGCACACACGAACATATACACACATACATATGAATTGTATGAAATACGTAACATGATGCACAGTGCATTCTCATTATACATATGTACTTAATCTCATATCTAAAAGCAGCGGATAAGCAGCAGTAGGACATGGATATACGGTTAAGTTCAACGATAAGCAACATAGTCATGCATGACTCATACAGCATTACTCTTACAGCATGAGGCATATTTGTAGTCTCGGTATCAACTTTCTTAGAATCAGCCTTTCCACTAAAAGTGTGCATCTGTTATCAGACCCATATATAGACAATATATTGTGATCGGTGATCGAATGTATTGCTTAATAAATGTAATCATTTGGATACAGATTTATATTAAATATACGATAATATAATAAACATCTAGGTGGGGCAATAGTTACACACTTGACATTTTAAGTGAATGGGGCTGCTATATCACCCATATATCAACCCCGCCCCAGTCCCGGTCCCTATATTTAGGTAAAGTAAACTGTTTCTATAATTATATAATAATATTTTATTATTATATATAAATATGTATTTATTATTATATATACATATATGTATATATAACGTATACTAACGTATCTATTATATGTTAAATACATCGTATAAGCCATGTAGCATATAAGCCGTTCATCGGTCACGGGTGCAACCAATAGGTTTCATACAGGCCTCGATAATTCGCCTCACTATTCTACACATGAATTACTGATACTTAAGTTCGCCGGTACATGCACACAACGAAAAGGGAATTCCTAGTCACGTGTGCACTGAACAACAACTGGAGCAACTACGGGTGCAACAATGAAGTGACCAGCAAGATCATCAACCGGGTGAATAATATGTATACATATATATATTAATATACATTTAAATGCACATCATAAATTAATAAATATAGTATTTATATTAATCGATATACATATTATGTTATAATCATAAAATTATAAATTATAGACATTATAATATATCGTATGACAAAATATGAATTAACAATAATGGAAATTAATATTAATTGATATTAATTTCATTATCGTTAATTCATATTTTATAAACTTATTTAGTAATATATATTAATATATAATATATAGTATTCTACTATTTATGAACTGTTTTTGAATTTTGTATATATATTATATATATACAAAATTCAAAACAGTGCATAAATAGTGGAACACTAAAACAGTGTTACGTTATATACCAGTAGGCCTATACACGAGAGATCGGTATAGCGTTATAACGAGTGGTCACCTATTACACTATAGTGCGTATACGCGCAGGACACAACTGTTGGTCACGTGGGGCAGGAGCATATTCCGGTAGTCGTCCAATGGCAGCGATTGGTCGACATTAGATTGAACAATAAAAGGATGGATACAAGTGGGATACTTAAAGCGGTGACGGACACACACGCACAAACATATATATATATATATATATATATATATATATATATATATATATATATATATATATATATATATATATATATAATATATATATATATATTATACATAATGTTATCAAATAGTGATGTGGAATTGCGAAGCCATGAGACACCAGATCATGAAATACACGACTCAATCCGATACAGAAGAAGTCCTCAGCTATGACTACCTGTACACATGTATACCTGTATATATATATGATAGCGTCTCTACCAGATTGCTATATGGATCTCGAAAATTATTTTAGAAGAATTCCTAAAAAATAACATCTGAAATTACACATTTTAATACAAATGTATATATATATATATTATTAATAATATTTACATGAATACACGTACAACTATATTCACGAACGTATTAATAATAATATATAATTAAATTTAATATATATATATATATAATGACTAAATTAATTATTCTCTATATATATATTTATATATATATATATATATATATAATAATTAATTTAGTCATTGTAATAAATTATATTACATGTAATGTAATATAATTTCCGTATGAAACAACATAAATTACACTGGAGAAAGGTTATTACTTTATTTAAATGTTATACATACAGATAAAGTTAGATATTATATTATTTAATAATAATATATTTGTTTACAACATTGTAATATAATATACCTTTATATAACTGTTAAGGGGTTACGCTTGAATATAATTTGAAAAGTTAAAATGAAAAAATAATAAATATCATTTATTTTTATAATTTAGATTTATTTTATACAAAATAAACATGATTTTATCGTATTTTATATATATATAATATTCATTATATTATAAATAACTATTATTATAGTATATATAATATAAACCATAATTTATTTTTGTTAACATTATTTATTTAATATTTATATACAAAAAAAGGTGATGTTATAAAAGTTTGATATGTTATAGATAAATATATATTTATTACATTTATAAAATTTTTTTTATTTTATTTAGACTGATTTTTTAAGGTCAAGCGTATGCCCTAGTAATAAACTCAATATTATGTTATTAATTTATTATTATTCATAGGTGTAAATTATAATGATAAAAATAAAATTATGTGAACATATAATTTCTAGTTATATTTTAATATATTTTAATATATAACATTCTACATAAATAAATCTATTATCTTATAACCAATTAATGTATTAACATTGTTTTACTTTAATACCATATAATATTCATATATTTCCAATTCAAATTAAAAAAAAACATTATGTTAATATTTTTTTATTAAAAACATATTAACATAATGTTTTTTTACTAATGTAAAAACTTTTTACTATATATTTATAATTAAGTATAGTGAAAGAAGTAATGAACCAGATGATGAATGTATTGCCATTTCGAATAATGCCGGCGAGACACTAGAAGTACAAGAAAAGAGACTACATAAAGATATTCCAAATAAGAAAATTAAACTCATGGATACATATATTATAAAAACATCTAGTGATAAGAAGCATGAAATAGATAAAAAAATAGCAAGAGTAGTTTTTGCTACAAATAGTGCATTGCAATTTGTTGATAATAATGAATTCAATATACTATTAGAGTTATTACGTCCGGGATACAAAGGGCCAAACAGTCATACTGTTAGCTCAATTTTATTAAATGAAATGCGAAGAAAAGGTTAAAGAAAAACTTGAAGGAAATACAGTATCTATGGCTATCGATGGATGGAGTAATATCCACAATGAGCCTATTGTATGTGCTTCGATAACTGATCATAATGGATTTAGTATAATTTCAGAAACTATTGATACTTCTGGTAACCAACACAATGCAGATTATTTGGAAAAAATAAGAAATGAAGCTATAATTTCAGCACAAGAAAAGTATTCAGTCAAAATCGGCAGTTTTGTTACAGATAATGCAGCAAATATGGTTAAGATGAGACAAAATGTTAAGAATAATGATACTTTTCTTATTTCATATGAATGTTCAGATCATTATTTAAATTTATTAGCTAAATATTTAAATATAGATGGAGTAAAACCGCATATAGTTGCTGTTATGAAATATTTTCGTAACTGTCATCTATCAGGAGCTTGGTACAGAGCAGCTGGAGGAAAAAAAGTTGTAATGCCGCAAGATGTAAGATGGAATTCTTTAGCTGATTGTATTGATTCATATATTACAAATTGGCCTATATTGTTATCTGTATGTGAGCAACACCGTTCAGAAATTAATAGTGCTATTAAATCGAAAGTAGAGAATATTTCTCTTAAAAGAAATGCAGAAGATTATTTAAATATTTTAAAACCTGTATCAAAAGCTCTAGATCTAGTTCAATGTGATTCCTGTTTAATTTCAGAATGTGTGGAAGTTTGGAAAAAATTAGGAGAAGACTTATCTAGTCAACCCTCAAATATATTAGATGCGTACAACTCAAGAAGACAACAAGCAATAACTCCAATTCATTTCCTTGCAAATATAATTGATCCAAAATATCAAGGATCAAGTTTAACTGAACATGATAATGATAAAGCTATGGAATATTGCCAAAATAACTGTCCTGAATTTTTACCAAATATAATAAATATGTCAACTAAATCTGAACCATTCAAAAAATACTTATTTGATCCAGAAGTTATTAAAAATATATCTTCAATGACATGGTGGAAATCTAAAAAATTGCTGATAATGACACCATTGTATTCCTCACTTTTGACAGCTGTATCATCAAGCGCAGGTGTAGAACGAGTATTCTCAACATTTATATATATATATATATATATATATATATATATATTAATATACATTTAAATGCACACCATAAATTAATAAATATAGTATTTATATTAATCGATATACATATTATGTTATATATCCATATTTTATGTTTCGAAGCCAACTTTATCCGGTTTAATTTGTTTCGAAACCAACATAAAGAAGGTTTCAGATTTTTGAAACCACTAAAGTCGGTTTCATTTTAATCACTAATATATATATATATATATATAATATCGGGCGACAGCATAGAAAAGATATTGATCTTTATCTGAAGTCCTTTAGAGGAAATAACAATATAATTAATTTATATACTTCATACGAAAAAAATGTACAACTTTCTTTCTTCTAATAAATATTTATTATTATTTATTATTACATATATATATATATATATATATATATATATAATATATTAATAATTTAATACTTATAAATATTAACTTAATATATAATTAACTTCCCTATATATAGGTAAAGTAAACTGTTTTTATAATTATATAATAATATTGTATTATTATATATATATATATATATATATGTATTTATTATTATATATACATATATGTATATATAACGTATACTAAATTATCTATTATATGTTAAATACATCGTATAAGCCATGTTGCATACAAGCCGTGCATCGGTCACGGGTGCAACCAATAGGTTTCATACAGGCCTCGAAATATCGCCTCACTATTCTACACATGAATTACTGATACTTAAGTTCGCCGGTACATGCACACCACGAAAAGGGAATTCCTAGTCACGTGTGCACTGAACAACAACTGGAGCAACTACGGGTGCAACAATGAGGTGACCAGCAAGATCTTCAACCGGGTGAATAATATGTATACATATATATATATATATATTAATATACATTTAAATGCACATCATAAATTAATAAATATAGTATTTATATTAATCGATATACATATTATGTTATAATCATAAAATTATAAATTATAGACATTATAATATATCGTATGACAAAATATGAATTAACAATAATGGAAATTAATATTAATTGATATTAATTTCATTATCGTTAATTCATATTTTATAAACTTATTTAGTAATATATATTAATATATAATATATAGTATTCTACTATTTATGAACTGTTTTTGAATTTTGTATATATATTATATATATACAAAATTCAAAACAGTGCATAAATAGTGGAACACTAAAACAGCGTTACGTTATATACCAGTAGGCCTATACACAAGAGAATGGTATAGCGTTATAATGAGTGGTCACCTATTACACTATAGTGCGTATACGCGCAGGACACAACTGTTGGTCGCGTGGGGCAGGAGCAGCTTCCGGTAGTCGTCCAACGACAGCGATTGGTCGACGTTTATGAAGAATAAAAGGATGGATACAATTGGGATACTTAAAGCGGTGACGGATACACACACACACATATATATATATATATATATTATACATAATGGTATCAAATAGTGATGTGGAATGCGAAGCCATGAGTTACCAGATCATGCAATACACTACTCTAGCCGATAAAGAAGAACTCCTCAGCTATGACTACCTGTATATGATAGCGTCTCTACTCGACTGTTATACGGAACTCGAAAACTATTTCAGAAGAATTCATAAAAAAGAGCAACTGAAATCATACATTGTAATACAAATGTATATATATATATATATATATATATTATTAATAATATTTACATGAATACAAGTATAACTATATTCACGAACTTAGTATTAATAATATATAATTAAATTTTATATTATATATATAATGACTACATATATATATATATATATATATATAGAATAATTAATGTAGTCATTATAATAAATTATATTACATATATGTCCTATATTTAGGAAAAATAATACATATTTGTATTAATATATATATATATATATATTTCGTATAAACTCCTATATATATAGTATATTAACTGCTATATAATGATAACTTATATAATTATATTAATATATTAAATGTAGTACATATTAATTTGTGTATTAAAAATGTGGTTATTATTATAAATATTCATCTTTATTAATCATTATCTATATCTAGATCTAGATATATCTATATATATATATTATAATATATTTTAATTAGCAGTTATTATATAGACCATTTATATTAAAAATTATATTTATATATAATTATATTTATGATAAATTTATATTATTTTTGAATATAATCTAAAATATATATTTATATATTGAATTTATAATAATACACATTTTTGTATACATTAATATTAATTTCGCAATCATATATATTTTATTTCTATCATATAAATACATTCTTATTAAATAGGACATACATAGTGAATCTATTGAAAATGATAATGGTGGAGAAAATGTAAAGAAATTTACAATACCGAAGAAAAAACCAGAGTAAAATCTGGTTTATAATTATATTCCTCTAAATTATGCATTCTAAGTAAATTTATTTTATTAATTAATTATAAAATATGAAAACATATATAATATATATATATATATATATATATATATATTAATTTGTAATAATAACCTATTATAATAATTGTAAACTACTATAATATAATATATGTAATTATTATATATCTATATTATATTATCATTTATTCAACAATTAAAATGTTAGTTGATGAATTCATAGATTCACACACTCTATAGATGTTTAGTATATCATATTCATTATGATAATTATTCATTATAAAAGTTTGTCATATATAATTAAAAATATTGAAATAATCCTGTTATAAAAATTGCCATACCAGTTTGCATGTTAATTACGATTCATTGAATTTACTATGTAAATTAACACTGTATTATCTAATATTTACTATCATCCCGCCCATAGGTGTATTGGAAATTATAGATCAGAATTCGAGAGCCTATATGCATGACCTCTACCCCAAGCTAAAGATCAACTGTATGTCATCTGCGAACTGCGATCTATATCGCATCAACAGGGCATGGAAAGTAAACAATGAAGTCTGTCTTAAAGAGGTAGGGCATAGTACTTAAGTTATACATAGTACTACGGGTACAACAATGAGGTGACCAGAAAGAACATCAACCGGGTGAATAATATGTATACACACATATATATATATATTATATAATACATATATGTATTCATATGTATACCAACGATTTTCCGAAGGAATGCTTCGCAAAATCTATGTGTATACTATACATATGTATACGTATACGATAGGATATACGTAATATGTATGTATACATATATATAGTATATATAGTATATAGTATATATTATAATTAAAAATATAAAAATATTTTTTTAAATTTCAAAAAAATTAAAAATGTTAAAAAATTTCAATAATTTTAGATATTTATATAATAATTATTAAAAATAAAAATACAAAATTTATTTTTTATTAGATATTTTATATATAACATTAACATTTTTATTATTTTTAAAAGAATGGAAATAATTGAGTTTTTTCTATATCTAGATCTAGATATATCTATATATATATTATAATATATTTTAATTAGAGTTATTATATATACCATTTATATTAAAAATTATATTTATATATAATTATATTTATGATAAATTTATATTATTTTTGAATATAATCTAAAATATATATTTATATATTGACTTTATAATAATACACATTTTTGTATACATTAATATTAATTTCGCAATCATATATATTTTATTTCTATCATATAAATACATTCTTATTAAATAGGACATACATAGTGAATCTATTGAAAATGATAATGGGGGAGAAAATGTAAAGAAATTTACAATACCGAAGAAAAAACCAGAGTAAAATCTGGTTTATAATTATATTCCTCTAAATTATGCATTCTAAGTAAATTTATTTTATTAATTAATTATAAAATATGAAAACATATATAATATATATATATATATATATATATATATATATATATATATATAGATATTAATTTGTAATAATAACCTATTATAATAATTTTAAACTACTATATTATAATATATGTAATTATTATATACCTATATTATATTATCATCTATTCAACAATTAAAATGTTAGTTGATGAATTCATAGATTCACACACTCTATAGATGTTTAGTATATCTTATTCATTATGATAATTATTCATTATAAAAGTTTGTCATATATAATTAAATAATAATGAAATAATCCTGTTATAAAAATTGCCATACCAGTTTTGCATGTTAATTACGATTCATTGAATTTACTATGTAAATTAACACTGTATTATCTAATCGTTACTATCATCCCGCCCATAGATGTATTGGAAATTATAGATCAGAATTCGAGAGCCTATATGCATGACTTCTTGGGTAGACCCCAAGCTAAAGGTCAACTGTATGTCATCTGCGAACTGCGATCTATATCGCATCAACAGGGCATGGAAAGTAAACAATGAAGTCTGTCTTAAAGAGGTAGGGCATAGTACTTAAGTTATACATAGTACATATTACATAGTTACCCCCACACTTATGGGAGTAACTATGTAATTATAATGTTATCAATTAATAATGTGGAATGCGAAGCCATGAGTTACCAGATAATGCAATACACTACTCGAGCCGCTAAAGAAGAACTCCTCAGCTACGACTACCTGTATATGATAGCTTCTCTACTGGACTGCTATACGGAACTGGAAAACTATTTTAGAATAATTCCCAAAAAAATAACAACTGAAATCATACATTTAATACAAATGTATATATATATATATATATATATATATATATATATATATATATATATATATATATATATATATATACATTTGAATAAATATATATAAATTATAACCAATTATAATGTATATGGTATATATATAAGAATGTGTGTATACAGTGCACTAATACATGTATACAGTGTATACTATACACACATACTTACATATATTAACACACGTTCATATTGTTCTTCGCATACAAACACGCAGTGCACGCTAAGGTGCACTCCGTAGAGTGATATTCAAAGAAATCACTGTGATAATAATTGTCTATTTAACTAATATTATAAATAAATATATACATACATTTTTTTATTAAATATCTGTGACTCACAACGATTTTTAAATTGTTAAAAAAATATATTTAAATTTGTAATATTTTAATTTAAATTCCTTTTTTGGTATTTTTATGATCTATAGTATTCTATGATATTTAGTATGTTAAGTATGTTAATATTAATATTTATAATTTAAAATATTAAAAATGTATTAATTTATAATTACTACAATGAATACTCGTCTAAAGGAAACATTTTCTACTTTTTTTTATATTTTTAAAATAATTTATATTTATTTAAGTAAAATTGTTCACAAACAATTATCTACGAATCATGTATAGCCAAACTTTTTTTTACTATTAAATAGAATACCAATTAATATAAAACAAATAATTAAAAATATAAAAATATTTTTAAAAATTTCAAAAAAATTAAAAACGTTAACAAATTTCAATAATTTTTTTTTAATAATTATTAAAAATAAAAATACAAAATTTATTTTTTATTAGATATTTTATATATAACATTAACATTTTTATTATTTTTAAAAGAATGGAAATAATTGAGTTTTCTGTTTTTCTAAAAAAATATCGAAATAATTCTTAATAACAAATATTTTCAAGTAAAAAAAATTATATTTTAATATCATAATTAGTTTTTAATCAAAATTAAATAATTAATAATTTTGTATATTCAGAAGCATATATTTATGCTTATTGAAATGTTTGCCTAAATATAGAAACTTTTACATGGCAGAGATATATCTCAATTTCTTATATTTATCATTTTAAAATTTGAGAAGTGTTCCCAATAATTAATATTTAAAAAAAAATTGCTTCACTGATATCCAAATCTTAATATTTATATCTTTCACCATATGATTACTATTACATGCAATGATATTATTCCACCTTAACCCACCCATGCACAGGGTGTATTGCACACACGAACATATACACACATATATATGAATTGTATGAAATATGTAACATGATGCACAGTGCATTCTCATTATACATATGTACTTAATCTCATATCTAAAAGCAGTGGATAAGCAGCAGTAGGACATGGATATACGGTTAAGTTCAACGATAAGCAACATAGTCATGCATGACTCATACAGCATTACTCTTACAGCATGAGTCATATTTGTAGTCTCAGTATCAACTTTCTTAGAATCAGTCTTTCCACTAAAAGTGTGCATCTGTTATCAGACCCATATATAGACAATATATTGTGATCGGTGATCGAATGTATTGCTTAATAAATGTAATCATTTGGATTACGATATATATTAAATATACGATAATATAATAAACATCTAGGTGGGGCAATAGATAAGTTACACACTTGACATTTTAAGTGAATGGGGCTGCTATATCACCCCTATATCAACCCCGCCCCAGTCCCGGTCCCTATATTTAGGTAAAGTAAACTGTTTCTATAATTATATAATAATATTTTATTATTATATATAAATATGTATTTATTATTATATATACATATATGTATATATAACGTATACTAACGTATCTATTATATGTTAAATACATCGTATAAGCCGTGCATCGGTCACGGGTGCAACCAATAGGTTTCATATATAGTTTCATACATATAGGTTTCATATATCGAGGCCTGTATACGGGCCTCGATAATTCGCCTCACTATTCTACACATGAATTACTGATACTTAAGTTCGCCGGTACATGCACACCACGAAAAGGGAATTCCTAGTCACGGGTGAATAACAACAGATACGGGTGCAACAGTGAGGTGACCAGACAGATCTTCAACCGGATAAATAATATGTATACATATATATATATATATATATATATATATATATATATATATATATATTAATATACATTTAAATGCACATCATAAATTAATAAATATATTATTTATATTAATCGATATACATATTATGTTATAATCATAAAATTATAAATTATAGACATTATAATATATCTTAAGAAAAATATGAATTAACAATAATGGAAATTAATATCAATTGATATTAATTTCCATTATCGTTAATTCATATTTTATAAACTTATTTAGCAATATATATTAATATATAATATATAGTATTCTACTATTTATGAACTGTTTTTGAATTTTGTATATATATTATATATATACAATTCAAAACAGTGCATAAATAGTGGAACACTAAAACAGTGTTACGTTATATACCAGTAGGCCTATACACAAGAGAATGGTATAGCGTTATAACGAGTGGTCACCTATTACACTATAGTGCGTATACGCGCAGGACACAACTGTTGGTACCGTGGGGCAGGAGCAGCTTCCGGTAGTCGTCCAAGGGCAGCGATTGGTCGACATTAGATTGAACAATAAAAGGATGGATATATCCACGGAAGTATCCCACTTGTATACAAGTGAGATACTTAAAACGGTGACGAACACATATATATATATATATATATATATATATATATATATATATATATATAGATATAGATATATAGATATCTTTATAGAGTATATATCCCTATAGTATCAATATAAAGAAATACTCTATATATAGGGATAGAGAGATCTATAGAGAATATTTCTGTATATCGATACTATACATATGTAAAGAAAGTTTCTTATATATACTATATATTGTATGATTATGAAGAAGCTTTCTATAAAACAATTCAAGAGTCAGCATTATTACAATTGGTTAATTTTAATACTAGATCTGGCAATATGCTCGATTTAATTTTAACTAATAATACCAATGTATTGTCTTCTATAGATTATACTAACCCATTAGAATATGATAAGCATATAAGTGATCATTTATCAATTATCTGTAATATTTTGAAAGCTGAATCTCAATCATTTATAAATAATCAAATTACTAGTGATCTACACTTAATTTTAATAAAGCTAATTTCTTTAATATTAAATTTGAATTAATTAATCTTGATTGGAAAAATATCCTTTCTAAATGTATAAACTGTGATGTAGCAATTAATACATTAATAAGCATTGTAATTGATATTTGTATTAAACATACCCCTATTTAAAAAAAAAGGATTTATAAATATCCATTAAATATCAAAATTCTTCTGAATAAATGTCGGAAGTTACATAAAAATGTTAAAGACCAGTTTACACATAAACAATGGCGTGATTGTCATAAGAAATGCTCGGAAACTATTCATTCTGTAAATTTGGATAATGAGCAACGTATTTTAACATCGGGTAAAAAATCTTCTTTTTTTAATTATGTTAATAAACAGTTGCATAAAAATAATACTATATCCCCATTAAAATGTATTTATGATCCCTCTAAGATTAATTTAACTGATATTGATAAGGCTATATGTCTTTCTGATCAATTCTTATCAATATTTACAATCCCATCCAGGGGCATTATTCATTCATTCAGGAAACCTTCCAAATTAACACCTAAATTAACTTTTGATAAATACCCAATTACACCAGAAATAGTGAGAAAATGTGCATGTTTATTACCAAACAAATTTAATGTTTCACCTGATAGTTTATCAAAGGGTTTACTAAAAAATCTTTCATTTGAATTATGTTATCCATTATCAATTTTTTTCACTAGAATTCTGAATGATGGGATATGCCCATTAATTTGGAAAAAATCTAATATTACAGCTTTATATAAAAAAGGCGACTCAACACTACCATCAAATTATAGACCAATTAGTATACTTTCATCAACGCTCATTCTCTATGAAAAAATATTAAGCTATTATTTATCTTACTATTTAAGATCCAACGGCCTCATATGTTCTGAACAGTATGGTTTTCTTTCGGGGAATCTACCCAATTACAACTAATTGAATTCTATAGGAACATTATGAGGTCATTGAATAGTCATATGTTCGCTGATGTTGCTTATATTGATATGGCAAAAGCATTTGACAAGGTATCACATACTAAATTATTACATAAGATATATAATCTTGGTATATGTGGGCATGTGTATTCCTGGTTTGAATCATATCTCAAAAATAGGTTACAAAGAGTTAAGGTTAATGATCAATATAGTGATTTTACTAATGTAACTTCAGGAGTACCGCAGGGTTCTGTGATAGGTCCTCTCCTCTTTCTGATTTATATAAATGATCTACCTACTATTTTTAAACCACAAATAATCACCTCACTTTTTGCAGATGATGCTAAAATATCAATTATCTATAAATCTATAGATGATCGGAAGGTTCTGCAATCCGGGCTATTTGAACTATCATCCTGGATGTGTGAATGGGACCTTGAACTTGCCATTCAAAAATGTTCAATTATGACATTTGGGAATATCAATACACATTCGTATACTATAAATAATATTCAATTAAATAGTCTAACAGAGTTTAAAGATCTTGGAATAATTTTTAACACTAAACTGACATTTGACACTCATATAAACCAAATGTGCAGTAAAGCTTTTAATATTCTGAATATTATATTTAGATCCTTTATTATTAATGACTATTGTTACCTAACAAAAGCCTTTATAAAATATGTTAGACCTTTATTAGAATATAATTCTTGTATTTGGAACCCTTCTAATATATATGTAGGCCTAAAAAATAAAATTTAAAAAGTCCAAAGGACATTCACTAAAAGGCTTTTCTATAGATGTGGTATACCATATACAAATTATGAAAATAGGTTATTATTTTTAAATTTAACTTCATTATCTCAACGCAGGTTACGGGCTGATCTGATTCTTGACTATAAAATTATAAATGGTATAGTTGATGTTGATTTCTCGCGGCTACTTGAAACGTATTCATCAAGAAGTCGAGGTCCTTCCATTAAAGTTCGAAAAGACAAATGCAAGACTAATGTTACTCTGAATTATTTTAGTAATCGTATTTCAACTCCTTGGAATTTGCTATCTAATTATACGTGTTCAGCAACTTCGGTTAATCAATTTATTACAAGGCTTGATAATTCATTGTATTAATATTTAAATTTTATTTTTTTTATTAATTTTTATTATTCAATTATTATATTATTTTATTTTTAGTTTTATGGGGTTAATTTATTCGGTTGCATTCTCTTTATCATTATTTATCGGGTATTACGGGTGTCAGTGGATAAACTCTTGGGTCAAGTTTGTACCCTCAAGGCACAGGGATTGAGGCCCCCTTTCCCTAAAGTTGATACGGTGATTAAGTGCTTGCATCTGAATAATTCCCCTTTTTATTATTATTTTTTTATTATATCATTTGTTAATTTTATATCTTAACCATATGTAACATGGCATTTATAAATCATTATATATATTCGTTTATATTCGTTATTTGTTTTTTATTATTATTGTTTTATGTCATTTTGTTTGTTTTAAACAATAAACTATATCTATCTATCTATCTATATATATATATATATATATATATATATATATATATATATATATATATATATATATATATATATATATAATACATATATGTATTCATATATATACCAAAGATATTCCGAAGGAATGTTTCACAAAATCTATGTGTATACTATAGTGTATATAATATGGTATATATATATATACATATGTGAATGAATGAATGAAATCAGTTTATAGACAATTGTCTAAGGAGGATCATTGAAAGCTATAAGTAGCTTTATTAAGTCGATACCTCCATAGTATATGAATATAATAGCTTTGGGACATTTATACAATAATAATAAGACTTGTGTACTAGAATTCAATATAATAAGAGTAAAGAAATATATATATAAAGATAATAATAATAATACAAATAATGTCCCTCAGTGTATTTCATCATAAAATGTATAGTGTATGTAAATATGTACAGTGTATGTACAATGTACATTGTACAAGTATAAGATAGAATATATGTAATATGTGTGTATATATGTAGGCATTTGAATAAATATGTATAAATGATAACCAATTATAGTGTATATGGTATATATAATTATATACTTTATACTAAGTTATATATAAGAATGGGTGTATACAGTATATACACATACACATAATTACACATATAAACACACGCACACCATGTGTATGCGTATGTGTGCGCACGTACTACGTGTGTGCACACACGTACGAGTCGCACGGTGTGCAAGTGGAGTGCTAATGTGGAGTGATATTCAAAAAAATGACTGTGACAATAATTTTCTATTATAACTATATCTATTATTAACTAATATAATAAATAAATAATATATATCAATTTTTTTTTGCAAGCTAATGTGCAGTGATATTCAAAAAAATGACTGTGACAATAATTTTCTATTATAACTATATCTATTATTAACTAATATAATAAATAAATAATATATATCAATTTTTTTTATTAAATATCAATGACTCGCAACGATTTTTAAATTGTTAAAAAAATTATAATTAAATATGTAATATTTTTATTAAAATTCCTTATTTTAGTATTTTTATTATCTTTTTAGTATGTTTATAAACATACTAAAATATATATATATATTAATATTTATAATTTAAAATATTAAAAATGTATTATTTTATAATTACTACAATGAATACTCTTAAAATAGAATTGAATAAGGATATTTTTTCTATAGAAAAAATATACTTTTTTTTATATTTTTAAAATAATTTATATTTATTTAAATAAAATTGTTCTCAAACAATTACCTATGAATCATTTATCGCCAAACTTTTTTTTACTGTTAAATAGAATTCCAATTAACATAATAAAATGATTAAAATATAAAAATATTTTTAAAAATTTCATTTTTTTAATTGTTTACAAAAAATTAAAAAATATCACTAATTTTAGATATTTACATAATTATTATTAAAAATAAATTGTTTATTTTTATTAAATCTTAATATATACCATTACAAATAGTATGATAATAATAAACTTTTATATATAAACAAAATTATTATCCATATTTACCATTATAATGGTATATATTAGTTATATATAACTAATGTATATATACATTAGTTATATATAACTAATATATACCATTATAATGTATATATACATTAGTTATATATAACTAATATATACCATTATAATGGTAAATACCGGTATAATGGTATACCATATATATAAATGTATACATATGTATAAGTATTTTGTTTTTTGAAATATTCAATCGAACAATTGTCATTTTTAAAAATGTAATATTCTGGTTTTACTAAATATTTGAATTATAACTGTATATATTTGATTAATTCATACAATGTATGTTAATCAAAATATTGTAGATTTATTAAATGTTTATACAAATTATTATAATATGTATGTATGTACCTATTAACTAATAAATAAAGAATTAAATCTATAGATATATGCATATACCATGGTACACCATTATGATTTTCCAATTACAGACCCCTTAAATTACCTAAATACTGACCTCATGTGATCCATATAATATCCAATAAAAATAGATACGTGTTTTACTTTGAGAATAGTTTAAATATGTATGTGTATCAATTTAACAGCGTCACTATAGTATGATATAGTATACTATAGTATTCTATAGCATATATTCTATAGAATGCTGTAAGTGTATACATTACGATGATTATTTAGTATATATATGTAGTATATGTAATTATATTCATATGACTGCATCCATGACTATATATAGTATATAGACAGTTAATTTAAAGATATAAATATATAAATATAAAGTTAAATTATAAATTTAATGTGAATATTAAAAATTAAATTCAATGATATTCAATGTCTGTAATCGTAAAAGGAGTTCAGTATATATACTGATATAATAATATTACGTTAATATTACGTTAAAGTATCCAATAACCGACCACTGTTTTATTGGCAATGTAATTGTATCAAACATGCAAAATTGAACAATTATTTATTGCCATAATATTACTATAATTTCAAAAATTCTAATAATTATATTGAATATTGAATAAATTAATAAAAATACTCATTTAGGTATCGGTAATTGAATACTTTCCCCTATATATATATATTATATATATATATTATATATTATATATTATTATATATTATATATATTATATATATATATATAATATATATATATATATATATATATATATATATATATATATATATATATATATATATATATATATATATATATATACAGAGGTCAAAAAATTCAATTATATCATTCCATATATTTTACACCATTCTAAGTTATATATATACATATTTAGTAAATTATACTAATCCATGGTGGGTTCTGCTACATTGATGACACGGAAACAGTGAACAAGGACAGACGAGATGTCGAGCACAATTCATGTAGTAGTTCGTCTCCAACCGATCTTCTCAGTAATATGTCCGTACGCTAGCACCTTTACGCATGCGGGTGATAGCTGATCTGTTTGTTTGTATATATTGTATTTACTTAATTAATATTATATTAACCTATCATTAATTTTAATATTACTATTCCTATGAATGTTAACTTTATTATGTTTATATATATATATATACGTGTATGCTTAATATGTTAAATGTAATATATATGTATATTATACAATTACATTAGTATAGTTATTTATAATTAGTCATATATATTTATGTAACGTATTAGTTAGTTGTACGTTATATACTACTCGGAAGTGCTATCATAAGAAACTAACCTTTAAGTAGTCTTGTATTTAGTATTGAAGTTTAATATAGAAGTTTAATATTAGGTGTCATTTAGGTAAGTCGATGTTATTGTTTTATTTATGATCGTTGTTTATGCTAATCACAAAGATCATAATCGATCTCGATACATCTCCTTTACTTGAGATATAGTTTCTTATGATACACTTCCAAGTAGTATGTACTAAATATCGTAATAGTTAATAATAATAATCGTAATCGTAATAGTTAATAATAATAATCTAACATGTGCATAACGAGTGCATAACTAATAATATGATAAAGTGTACGGATAAATAAATAATAATAATACCTTAACCCAGTTAGGAAGAGCTTTAGTCATCCCTGAATCGAGCTGGAAAGTTTGGTTATTCTTCCAGAACGTCTAGGTGTTTCAACTTCCTCCATTTCTTGTTCGTCTCTTGGTTTGTCTACTTCTTCATCGTTCGTTTCATTTATCTTTATTAAATCTCTCCTATTTTTTACATATTGTTTCTCGTCTACTTCTATTAGATATTTTCTTTCAGCTAACATGATTTGCCTATTGACCATATCGTTTCTCCTGGTTTCTTCATTAGAACGGGTTGTTCTTTCTTTAGTTCTTTTCTTTCTCTTACATTCCTATCATTCCTTACATTTCTTTTGTGTAATAATCAATCTATTTCTTATTATATCTTCTTCTTTCGTATTGTACTTTGGTCTTAACGATTTCTTTGTTGTTATCATTTGACCTCACATCTCCTCCTGAAAAATCTTTCAGCTGGAGACGTTGTATATCCTTCAGTTATAGTCGTATTAAATTCTAGTAATGCTAGATGTTCAGAATTTTTACATTTCTTAAGAATTCTTTTAACCGATTTTACAGAATTTTCTGCTTTTCCGTTTCCTTGTGGATGATACGGACTTGATGTACTCTGCTTTATATCAAGTTTGCGACAACAATTCTTAAACTCGTCCCTGAACTGCGGACTGTTGTCTGTTACTATTTCTTCTGGTATACCTAATACTGCGAATAACCTCATTAGAATATTATTTATATCAGTGTTAGCGGTTTTTTTGGTTTTTTTAAAAAAACCAAAAAAAACGATTTTTATGGTTTTTTTGTTTTTTTTATAATTAAATGTTAAGATTATTATTTAGAAAATATTATATATGCCTAGATCGATTATTAAATGTCTGTGCAAAACATACATATATAGAGTAAGTATAAAATATACAACACTAATGAATATTATTTATATATATTAATTATATATATATATATTATTAAATTTTCAATAATATATTATTAATATTAAATGTTAATAAAATTATTTTATTAAAATATATTTATTATAAAAATAAAGTAAAATATAATAAAAAAAATAGTTACAAATTGTAACAATATAATAATTTAAAAAATAATAATAATAATGATTAGATGATTTCTAATAGAAATATAATCAATTTAATTCTCGAAATAAAAAACAAGTTTTGCAGCCTTATCATTGCCTAAAATTTTTGATTGAACGCTTTTATAATGTTAAAAAAACCAAAAAAACTAAATAAACCAAAAAAACCAAAAAAACCGATTGAAAAAAACCGACCAACCCTCTTTATATACAATGTGTATGTTAACGAAAGTTTTTCTACTTTAATTAGATTTGTGTAATAATCAGTTATTACGAGTAACATACGATTTTCGTATTGACATAAATCCATGCCTATTTTGGACCATGGATGACTTCCTCTATCATGTGGAATCATTGGTTCATTTTTTACTGTTTGTTCAGTATGTTTTCTACATATACTACAATTTTCAACAAATTTATCCAAGTCTTTTGTCATCCCAGGCCAGTACATTGAGTCGCGTAGCCTTCGTTGGCACGCCCCGATTCCAGCATGTGCAAAATATGCGCATTCTAGCATTTCAGTTTTCATGTTGTTTGGAATTATTATTCGTTCATCTTTGAATAGTAAGCCATCTACTTCGGTTATAGTGTTACACATTGATCTATAAGGTATCACTGATTCTGGAGTTTCATTTTTCTTCGGCCATTCAGTTCTCGTATAGATACTTAATCTTAGACAAGTATAATCATTTTCTACTTCCTTTATTAGTTTGTTTCTTCTATCTTCTGAAATTGATAACGATATCGTTGCTATTACTTCTGGTAGTACATCTTCTGTTTGTTTATCCTGAATATATGCTCTGCTTAAGGTGTCTGCGATCACTATTTCTTTTCCAGGTTTGTGTATGACTTCTATATCATATTTTTGTATTTTCAAACACATCTTTTGTAGTCTTGTCGACATTTCATTTAAAGGCTTTTCATAATTCTTTCCAGTGGTTTATGGTCACTATGAATTATAACTTTATTTTTACCATAAATATATTGGTTGAATTTATTACAAGACCACACTATTGCTAGTAGCTCTTTTTCTATTTGAGCGTATCGTTGTTCTGTCTCCGTCATAGCTTTTGAAGCATATGCTACTGGAATTCCTTCTTGTAGTAACACCGCGCCTAGTCCATCTTTCGAGGCATCGCATTGTATCGTTACTTCTTTGTGTACGTCGTAGTATCCTAATGTAGGGTATCTCCCTATTTCTTTCTTCAGTTTTTCTAGTTCTTATTCGTGTTGTTCATCCCATTTCCATTCTACGTCCTTATGTGTCAACTTTTTCATTTCTTTCGTTCTTGGTGCTAATGCTGGTATAAATTTCTCCAGGTATTGTATCATACCTAGTATTCTTCGCACTCCTGTCGCATCTTTAGGACACGGCATCTGTTGTATAGCTTTGATCTTTTCTTCACAGGGTTTTATTCCTTCACTTGATAGTTGATGACCTAGATATGATACTTCAGTGTTTTTGTATATCATTTTATCTTTATTAAAATTTAAATTATTTATTTTACATTTTTCTAGAAATGCCCTAAATTTCCTATCATGATCTTCATTGGCTAATTCTGTTGTTTTACCACAGCCATAAATAAGAAAATCATCTACGACTACTTCTATACCTTCCATACTTTCAATTATTTCATGTATTTTTCTTTGGAAAATTTCTGGAACCGAACATATTCCAAATGGCATCCGCAACCACCTATATCTTCCAAATGGTGTATTGAAAGTTGTTAAAAAACTTGACTCTTCGTCTAATACCATATGCCAGAAGCCATGTCTCACATCCAACACTGAAAACACTTTTGCTTCGCTTAGTCTGGTTGCTATCGATTCTATAGTAGGTAGCGGATAATTCTCTCTAATCATATTTTCGTTAAGGTCTCTTGGGTCTAGACATATTCTTAATTGTTCTGTTTTTTTCTTCACCACTACCATGGATGATACCCACAGTGTTGGTTCTGTTACTTTCTTTATAATTCCTTCTTCTTCCATTCTTGCAATTTCCTTCTTCACTCCTTCTCGTAATGGTACCGCTATTGTTCGCTGAGCATGTTTCTTTGCTATTGCTCCGTCTTTTATTTTGATAACTTGATATCCCTCTAATCTTCCTATGGTGTCTTGAAATACTTCTTTGTATTCTGTTGTTATTTCCGACGGCTTCATCGATAAAATACTTGGGTTGTTTATTTCGTCGTTGTCTAGCAGTTTGATTAGTTTCAGTTCTATACTAGCAAATTTGCATGTTTGAAATTGTTGTTCAATTCCTTGTAATATTAGGAATCTAACAAGACAGCTTCTCTTGAACCTCCATACTCTCATTATAACTTGCCCATTACTGACCATTTCTTATTTCCGAATACAGTGATTTGTTTTGTCGCTGAATTTTGAATATGTCTCGAATGTGTATCATTTGTTAATTGTACATATTTATCAAGTGGTAACACATTAACACTGGCACCATTATCAATTTGTAATTTCAGGTTACCCCATGTTGTACGTAATGTAACTGTATCCTCTTTTGCTATGTTCAGTTCCATATTTCCATATGTTACCTTGAATATACTACTTATAGACTTCTCATTTTTGTCTGCCTTACACATTATTTTATAATGATTTTTCTTGCCGCAGTTAGAACATATTTTGCCATACGCAGGACACTTATTTTTATCCCAAGCGTGTTCTTTACCACAGTATCTACATTTCATTAATACTTTATCATTTCTTTCATAGTGTGACTTATCTTGGACTCTTATTTTTGTACTTTGTTTACCTTGATACTTGACTTTCATCTGATTGACATTTTCTGAATTATTTGCTAATCTTCGACATTGGTTTACTGTCATATCTTCAGTTCTGCACATTTTTATCAGTTCGTCGCTTGTTAGTGTTTCTTTTAACATCATTGTTTTTCTCAATGATTCATTCTTCATACCATTTATTAATCTATCCCGTATTAATTCATCTTCTGTAATCCCTTGAAATTTGCATCTTTTACTTAATGATTTCACATCGGTCGCGAATTTTTCAAATGTTTCGTGTTCCTCCTGATACCTTCTATTAAAAACACATCTTTCATAAATGATGTTTATTCTAGGTTCAATGTGTTTTTCAAATTTATCGAGAACCATTAAGATTGTAACTTCCTTCGTATCTCCAAAATTCATGTTGTTATATATTTTCTGGGCATTGGTGCATAATATCGTCAACAGAATTGATATTTACGTTGCTGATTTTGTTGTATCCATTTCACTTGCAATATAGTAATGCCCCCAGTTGACTCTCCATGCTCACCAAATAGTTGCTACACTATCTCCCTCGATGTTGATTAACTCGGGAATTGGTAAAGACATAATACTTAAAATAATAATATATATATATATATATATATATATATATATAATAATATAATAATAATCTAATACTAATATAATACTAATAATAATAATAATATAATACTTATCTAATAATAATGCAAGGCCTTTTTTAAATAGAATAACAACAAATTTACAAATAAAACTTTGTTTTAAATATATAAAGTAATAAATTACGAATATGTAATAAATTCTTTTTTTATAAATAAAATTACGTTTTTCGCTGTCACCATGTAACGTATTAGTTAGTTGTACGTTATATACTACTTAGAAGTGCTATCATAAGAAACTAACCTTTAAGTAGTCTTGTATTTAGTATTGAAGTTTAATATAGAAGTTTAATATTAGGTGTCATTTAGGTAAGTCAATGTTATTTTTTTATGATCGTTGTTTATTCTAATCACAAAGATCATAATCGATCTCGATACAATTTAATAATTATGTATACTATTTTCATATATAATGAAATATTATTTAATAATTATATATGAATATAGTATACATAATTATTACTTATCTATTCACTATAGTTTTTTTATTAGAAAATATAGGACCTACACGACATGCATACGATACCGTCGATACTAGGTATAATCAAGCATGTATTGTAGCAGTCTACCGGATGAATTACAGATGATATCATATTTTGTTACGTTGAAATGGCTCCTTTATTCATATATGTTATCATTATAATTTACTATTTTTAAATATATTACTCGTTTATTTTTAATTTTGTTTATAGTCAATATATATATTGACTATAAACAAAATTAAAAATAAACGAGTAATATAAAGCTTATAAGCTTTTAACGCCTATAAAAATCTATAATTTGTTTAGTCAATAAACGATTTTATTATAATTATTCTAAGAATATTATTAAAAAATCAATAATGTATACATTAAACCCATTAAACTTTAATAAAATAATAAACAATATAAATAAAAAACTGAATGAAATATACACACATAAAAAACATATGTTTTATGTGTTATAGCTCCATACAATTACTATTCGTTCACATAAAGCATGCAATTATTTATATTTAAATTATAGTTAGATCGATTTATAACACTACCCAGTATGTAAGAAATCCAATAACTTTACATGGCGCGTGTAATAAATCACATTATTAGATACGAAGGACTAAAAAATAAAAAATACTAATTTATAAATTAATGTTATTTTACATACATTTACTTTCGCTAACTATAGTAATATACGTTATAATATATATATATATATATATATATATATATATATATATATATAATATATATATAATATATATATATATATATATATTATGTATTTTTTATTATACATGCTATTACTAACTTCATATATGAGTCTGTAGACAATAAATGTCCTTGTTGGTATTCTATGCGGCAATCATCTGCTAAACATGTCACTCTATGCAGGATATCTATAAAATGTCATATTGTAATAATATTTGTTTACTAACAACGATACTTATATCCCTTATATCGAGAACAAATTATACGAAATATATAACGAACCACGAAGTAGTATTGAACAGTTATATATAAGTAATTAATAAAAAACATTTAAATTATATAATTAGGTAATTATTATATTAATAAGTAAAGCCAAGAAACATAACTAACCAGTACTAACGCTTACGAACAAATAAATATATACGTGTAAAAACAAACACACGTATACTAATCGTCTGCTGACGCCATCTTTGTTTATAAAGTATTTATATTTCATCCAATTAAAATTCAATTAAAAATTATATGTCAATAAAAGAGAACATTGGGAATTAAAATAATTATTATAAATTAATTAAATAATAACATAACATAACACATGCAACTCACACATAAATAAATACACACGTAAAATGTATGCAATTAAAACAATTGGCATGCATGGATATATGCAGATATGCAATAGTAGTTATAAAGCTATATATATATATATATATATATAACTATATATCCTATAGAGGGTCTAAATCCGCTATATATATATATATATATATATCTATTATATAAAAGAAAGTCTATTTAATTATATATATATATATGTGTGTGTGTGTGTGTGTGTATCTGGTGAGGTAACTCGAGAACCGGGGTACGTCGCGAAAATATGTTATACCCGATCTTAATAAATTTGCAACAGTATGGTCTTGGTCCGGAAAATTTTTTGAATTTTTTACCGCGTACCCCAGAAAAACCTAAAAAAATGACTTTTTGCTATTAAAATGGTTTTTTGTCATCTAAAATCTTCGGCGTCGCTTTTTTGAAATATTTTTTTTACATTTTTTCGAAGTATTTTTTTGAAATTTTTTTGAATTTTTTTTTGAAATTTTTTTGAAATTTGTGAAATATTTTAGAAATTTTTTGAAATATTTTTGAAATTTTTTGAAATAATTTTAAAAAATTTTTTGAAATATTTTTAAACATTTTTTTGAAATATTTGTAAACATTTTTGTGGACATTTTTTTGAAATTTTTTTAAAATATATTTTGTAATATCATCTATATTTTTTGTTATATTTTTAAAAATATTTTTTTATATTTTTCAACTAATCGTTATATTATTATTTTAAGATATAATTAAAATATTATAATTATATAATAAATATATAAATATTATAAGATATAAATATTATACTTTTTAAAATATTTGTAGAACATTTATAAAAAATATTTTTGTTATATTTGGAAATATTTATTATATACTAGCAGAAATACTACCAGAATCAGGAATAGCTATAATTAATAAATAATAGATAGGCAACAACAATCAAAAATCAAAAATCGAACAACGAAGTGTGCGGTTTGGGTTTTCGAAATTTGTTAAGTAATATTTTGTAATATTGGAAATATGTGTTGTATTTTTTTTAATATTTTTTTAAATATTTTTGAAATATTTTTCCACTAATTTTTGAGATATTAAAAACGAATATTTGTCTAAATTTTTTTGAATTTTTTTTATGGAAAATGTATGTTATTGTATATGAAAAGCAGAATCATATAGCCATAATTAATAAATTATAGATAGGCAAACTATCAAACAACAAGTAAAGCAGAGTTGGGTACTGTAAGAAATTCCAAATCAGGAATATTTATAATTAATAAATGATAGATAGGTAAATAATAAAAAACTAAGCAACGCCGATTTGGAACGGTTTGGGTTTAGGTTTTCAACATATTTTGGAATATTTTAAATATTTGTTGTATTTTTTAATATATTTTTTAAAATATGTGTCACTAATTTTTTAAATATTAAAACAAATATGTTTCTACATTAGTTTGTATTTTTATTATTTTAGATAAACATTATTTAATTAATTAATATACAATTGTATATACTATTTTTACATTTTTTATATTTTTACATTTTTACAATTGTATATACTATAAATTTAGAATCATGAATAGCTCTAATTATTAAATAATAAATAGGCAAACAATCAAAAACCTATAAATGTCGGTACGGTTTGGGTTTGGGTTTAGGTTTGAGTTTTCGACAATTTTTTAAAACATATTTTGTAATATTTGAAATATTTGTTGTTTTTTTATTATTTAATATTTTTCCACTAATTTTTTAAATATTAAAATTGTCTACATTTTTTTGTATGTCAGCTAACATTTATTTTATTTTATATATAGCAATTAAGTATCAGGAATAGCTATAAGTAATAAATAATAGATAGGAAAATAATCAAAACCGAGAAATGCCGGCCATGGAAAGTCGGCACAAATTTATGTTATTATATATGAAAGGCAGAATCATTGATAGCCATAATTAATAAATAATAGATATAATAGAAAACTATCAAACAACGAGTAAAGCAGAGTAGGGTACGGCAAGAAATTCCAAATCAGGAATAGTTATAATAAATAAATGATAGATAGATAAATAAGAAAAAACCGATCAACGCCGATTTGGAACGGTTTGGGTTTGGGTTTAGGTTTGAGTTTTCGACATTTTTTTAAAACATATTTTGTAATATTTTAAATATTTGTTGTATTTTTTAGCAATAATATATTTTAGTATAATCAGGAATAGCTATAATTAATAAATTGTATTGAAAAAATATATTGTATTTTTTGAAATATTTTGCACTAATTTTAAAATTTAAAAAAAAATATGTTTCTACATTTGTTTGTATTTTAGATAAACTTTATTTAATTGTATATACTAGAAATATAGAATCTTGAATAGCTCTAATTAATAAATAATAAATAGGCAAACAATCAAAAACCGATAAATGTCGGGTCTGGTACTGTTTGGGTTTGGGTTTAGGTTTGAGTTTTCGACATTTTTTTAAAACATATTTTGTAATATTTTAAATATTTGTTGTATTTTTTAGCAATAATATATTTTAGTATAATCAGGAATAGCTATAATTAATAAAAATAAATATGCAAACAATCAAAAACCTAGCAACGCCGGATCGGGTACGGCTACTATTATGTTGAAATATTTGTAATAGCTATAATTAATAATTTATAGGTAAATAATCAAAAACTGAGAAAAGTCGGGATGGGTACGGCAAGCAATTTAAAATCAGGAATAGTTATAATTAATAAATAATAGATAGGAAAACAATCAAAAACCTAGCAACGCCGTGTAAGGACGGTTTTGGTTTTAGAAATGTTTTTAAAACATATTTTTTAATATTTGAAATATTTGTTGTCTTTTTTAATATATTTTTTGAAATATTTTTCCATTATTTTTTAAATATTAAAATATTTGTTTACATTAGTTTGTATGTCAGATAACATTTATTTTATTGTATATAAATAATAGTTAGGAAAAAATTAAATATAAATATTTAGCAATGCAGAATTAGTAATAGCTATAATTAATAAATGATAATTGGCAAACAATCAACAACCGATAAATGTCGGGTCTGGTACTGTTTGGGTTTGAGGTTAGGTTTGAGTTTTCGACATTTTTTTAAAACATATTTTTTAATATTTTAAATATTTGTTGTATTTTTTAGCAATAATATATTTGAGTATAATCAGGAATAGCTATAATTAATAAAAATAAATATGCAAACAATCAAAAACCTAGCAACGCCAGTTCAGGTAGGGTTTGGGTTTAGGTTTGGGTTTTCGGCATCTTTTTAAAACATATTTTGTAATATTCTAAATATTTATTGTATTTTTTAATATATTTTTTGAAATATTTTTCTACTAATTTTTTAAATATTAAAATATTTTCTATATTTGTTTGTATTTTAGCTAACATTTGTTTTATAGCAATACAGAATCAGGAATAGCTATAATTAATAAATAATAGATAATAGGATAATCAAAAACCGAGCAACGCCGGGTCGGGTACGGCTAGTATATATATATATATATATATTATATATAGCGGATTTAGACCCTCTGTAGGATATATATATATATATATATATATATATATATATATATATATTATATATAGCGGATTTAGACCCTCTGTAGGATATATAGTTATATATAGCGGATTTATACCTTATATAGAATATATATATATATATATATATAAGTGATAACATATATGATAATACACCGAAATATAATACTAAAGCCCTTTGATGGCTTTGATAATACTATGTTTACTAATGGTTTGAATTATTATTTTATATTATCTAAGGGTGCGTTTATTTGTAATATGCCAACGAACCAGAGTACCATATTACCAATCACTGTAGTGTCCCATCTGTATTCATATATATGTAGGTCCTAAATGCAGATGGCGTTACCATTGTACGTTACAAAAACGTACCCTTATTGATAACAATTGTGCATAATAGAACAAAAAGAACCAACGTAAATGGAAGCATCTAGAGAATTCTGATACATTTATTAACCTATATATATATATGCATTAACTCAATATTATATTAATATTACTCTCTATATTAGATAATTAGGGGTATACTGTATTTCGTAGGCCTACTGGCAGTTGTATGTTAAGTGTAATACAGGTAGTTGGACAGTACACCTGTTCATATAAGCGTTTGATAAAGTATTGAAATAAGCATTATGGTCGTGTATTACTAAAGTCAACATAGACATAGACAGCAAGTTTATTAATAGTATCCGCCATCTTTATAATAATGCAGATAGCGAAAATATTTAGGATACGGTCCAACATGTATGCAGACACCTAGAAAACTGTCTTGTAATAAAGCAGGAAATGATGGTCACCTGTCATAGCCAAATACCATAGAACATTTCAGTAATGAATCAACAAATGAATGAAGAGAAATATTTCTTGAATTTGCAGATACATATAAATTACTACTAGCCAATACTATCTGCCATCATAAGACATCTAGAATTAGCACATGTCACTCTCCAAATGGATTAACACATACTCAACTTGATTACATTCTAACCCCTCGACGCTTCAAATCTAGCATAATCATAACCTCCACAAGAACTGAGCGGACATAAATAGTGATCATGACCTGGTATACCAGGTATACCTGGTAATATATTATTCAACATCAAATTCAAGCTTAGCATAAAGAAAAGAACGAAAGGAAATAGAATACGATTTCATATAGAAAAGTTTAATAACCAAACAATAATGCAACCATTGGCGGACAACAACGGACTAATGAGGAGGTGGAACGAATACTGCAATGAACTATACAACTATCCTATAAAGATAAATTAAGAACTAATTAAATACAAATAACATCCCAGTATGATATGTCACTATCTATACTAAAATCAGAAGTAAGAAATGCTATCAACAATCTGAAAAATAAAAGCTCCTGGGATTGATAATATATCCTGTGAGCTAAGATAGTATATACTATGTATATACATACGGCATCCAATAATCTGGACGACCTACTGATGATGACAAATGATCGAAAAAAATGGCGATGTTATTGTGTGAAATATTAATATTCTCCATATGATTCAAAAGTCATGAGATAAAAAATAAGGTAAGTAAGTGCATCACTAAGAAAAGTAAATATTGGGGACGGGTTTCCTACAATAACTGTAGTGAAGTAAGTTTTATTCGGTCACCTACTCTCAGGTAGATATAAAAATCGCAGATCTAATATTTATAGAATATATCGACGGTCTCGTTGGATCAGTAGATGAATTAATATGAATTAAGAAATATTGAAAACTTAATATCTATCGCAGCGATTAAGTTTGGAATAAAGATACAATCTGATAGCACTAAACTAATGCTAAATGATTAAAAACCGCGAACATTACCAACCATAACGAAAATCTTCAAACAATAAACTACTCCAAATAGGTTAAATTATAATCCGTGAAGAAGGTTCTAGAAAAAACGTTCTAACTAGAGTAGCTCAGGCAAGTCAATCATGTAGTAAGTTTAATACAATGTGAAGGAATACATATAGGTTATACATATATCCTATTATATTATGTTACAATCATAGTATAATGAACTCACTAGTTACTTCCTTGTTTCTATATGCACGTAAAACTTCGACTCTCTCCGCTGAACTTGAAACCAGAATAAATACCTTTGAGATGAAGAACGCTATTAGGACTATAACCAAAGCCCTTGCAAGGGATTTGCTATAACTAAGGAAGATATAATAACCAGATAGTTATGCATAGTTATATAACGGACTATAATATCGTCAAACGACGAACATAGTATGGTAGTATCATGTGACCTGGTCGAAGGGGCTAGAACTAAACCTACAAGCGGTGTAGAAGATAAACCTAATCGCGGAAAACCAAACAAGATGTTGATAGATAACATGAAAGAATTGACTGGTAAGTTATCATAGGCGACCCATGGAATGAGTCACGGTTAAAATGTATTTGTTAAAAAAAGTAACGCGACAAGATGGGGCTTAAAAACCCCGTGCAGGGTTGAAAATCTAAGGGACCAAGGTAACGAGATAATATCATGATATATACCTATATGCATATAAAATATCTCAATAATATAAATTATAAATTAAAATATATAGCAAATAGGCTCATCTTACTAGAGGAGATTCGAGGTAGGCATGCAATTCCGTTAGTGTATATCGTTTGTTACCGATAGATTACTATAAATAATGTATTAGTAAATAGTTAGTAAATGTAATACCACATATACATATATATATATATATAAAATAATAACAAATGAACATTGACTCGGTTTATTGAATGACGTAACACCGTATTAACGGATGTACCTAGCTGTTACATAACGATAGGCGTGCGTTACGTAATCACGTGATGTTGCTTCTTCGTTGTCTTCGCTCGGTACATCTATTCGTTCGTCACGTGGTTATCAACATGACCGTTCAACGAGCGTTTGATTGGTCGCCGGCCACTAGGTAGAAACATGTTTATGCTCGCTAGGGATATTTATGTACAATTACTACATATTCTTGAGTTGTCATCATTTCTGAATTAGATATGGATACGCTTATCCATATTATTAGCGCCGACATCACCGATATAGTAAGGTACAGTGTCGTTCTGATCGCTACTACTCCCATTGTTCACTGATGCGTAACGATGTTGTACAGGAATGTGGGCGTGTTATATATCGATTACTTTCGATGCCGACGTTTATGTTATGTTAATGTTTAATTAAAATTAAATTATTATTATATTTAATATTTTCTATTATATATCAACAAGAAAAATAAAAATATTAAAATTAATTAATATATATTAATAAAATATGTATTTAAATATAAAAATGAGCTATACTTTTGATACCAGTAACGTACTTTTTATATGTAAGGTATACCAACATAAACATATATGCATATATATGTGTGTTACTAAATGGAGTATGCAGATATTTCGATTAATATATCGATTACATTTATTACTTACTTTACTTTATTCCCTTGACTCGCGAATCGTAGTGGAAACCAATGATCTGGCTATTATACAATGCCGTCGCCATTCGTTGCGTTCGTGTGGCTTCAACATTAAGTCAGACTGAGTAATCTTGCTCCATACTTTGATATCATCAATCCACTTTCTTTTGGGTCTACTACATTTGAGATTACGCTCGATCGTACCTTGATCAAACATACCTTGGAGGATTGTTTTGCTGAGGTTGTCATGTCTAATTTTATGACCGTACCATATTAGTTTTCTTCGACGGATGGACGATAATATTGGTTCATATGTACCAATTAAACTTATCATCACATCTTTAATATACTCGTTTGTCTTCATTTCTTGGTATTTAGTTGTACAATGTACATTGTACATTGTACAACGTACACTAATATAACAAACGTCGTTACAACTATAACGACGGACAGTGTGTACGTTGTAGATGTACACTGTACGGTGTAAACTGTACATATACCGGCCATGGTCAGACTTTGAAGTATTCGACGCTTGACATCGGTGACGAATAGGTCAGTAACCTTGGTGTCGTTATCTCATCCATAGTTACAGTTACTCATTACGTAACTACATGTATTACGCCACTATCACATCGGAATACCAGTAAACTCGGACCAGGTAAATTCGGACCAGGTAAACTCGGACCACTTTTTAGGTAAACTCGGACCACTTTTAAAGTAAACTCGGAACACTTTTTAAAAACATAAAGTAAACTCGGACCACTTATTAAAAACATAAAGAAGATTCGGACCACTTTTAAAATAACTATATTTTGTATATTTCTATAATATAATATGCTTTAACTTACTTCCACCTTATATAATTATATTATATATGTTAAATACATTATAAAAAGAGTCATTTAATATGATATTTTTGTGTAATTATATACATAAATAGGTAAACATTTAATTTGAACTCGCACCATTTTTGAAGTAAACTCGGACCACTTGTGAAGTAAACTCGGACCACTTGTGAAGTAAACTCGGACCACTTATTAAAATAAAATTATAAAAATAAATTATATATTGTATACTTCTATCATAATAAATATAGCTTCTATCGTGGGTCTCGTCGGTGATATACATAGAGCTAGAGAGAAATTTCTCTCTAACTCTGTGGTGATATACGACAATTTTAATTATGTTAAGTTATTAAATGTTATTAAAGTTATTAAATGATAAATTATGTATGTGTAGTAATATCGGAATACTCGCAATTATATACAGTGAAATTATACTTTTAACTTATAAGTTAAAGCATATTATATGTTAGAACAAGTGACTTTTTTACTGGTCAATGGCTAACGCTCCTTGTGTAAGGGTTACTTGTGTACTGTGTTACTTTTTTACTAAAAGTAGTTACTTTATTACTAAAATAACTAAACATTATTACTAAAAGAACTTTATTACAAAAAAAAACCTCCAAAAATTAAAACTTAACCCAAACTAACCACAACCGTGAAAATAACTATATAAATAAATATACTTTTATAAGTTCACTCGTGAAGTAATGCAGCTAAAAAAACCACCAACAATTAAAACTTAACACAAACTAACCATAACAGTGTAAATATACATTTATAGGTTCACTCGGGAAGTAATGCAGCTAAAAAAAACCTACCAAAATTAAAACTTAACCCAACCTAACCACAACCGTCAAATATACTTGTATAGGTTCACTCGGGAAGTAATGCAGCTAAAAAAAACCTACCAAAATTAAAACTTAACCCAACCCAAACCCAACCAAATCCACCTAAACCCAAACCCAACCCAACCCAAACCCAACCCAACCCAAACCCAAACCAAAACCCAACCCAAACCAAACCCAAACTTTTAAGTTAAAGCATATTATATGTTAGAAATATACAATAAATAGTTTATACGGTTGGTCCGAATCTTCTTTATGTTTTTAATAAGTAGTCCGAGTTTACTTCACAAGTGGTCCGAGTTTACTTCACAAGTGGTCCGAGCTTACTTCAAAAGTGGTGCGAGTTCAAATTAAATGTTTACCTATTTAAATATATAATTCCACAAAAATATCATATTAAATGACTCTTTTTATAATTTATTTAACAGATATAATATATTTATATAAGGTGGAAGTAAGTTAAACCATATTATATTATAGAAATATACAAAATATAGTTATTTTAATAAGTGGTCCGAGTTTACTTTATGTTTTTATAAAGTGGTCCGAGTTTACCTCAAAAGTGGTCCGAGTTTACCTGGTCCGAGTTTACCTGGTCCGAGTTTACTGGTACTCTCACATCGTACACCACGCCCCCTCTCATGAATTCGTATACCTATAGGTAGTTTATCTAATAGAACTTGCCAAACTACTAGTTACTTCCTTAATACTGCCCCGACTTGACTACTGTAACTCTACTTTAAATTCACTCCCAGCACATACTATCAAAATGCTCACTATATTACAATATAGAGCCATCAGAACCATTTTCAGGATACAAAAATACTCAAGACAACATATTACACCTTATATGAAATCCATTCACTGGCTACCCATCCCTTACCGCATACAATACAAATTACTCCTACTGACCCACCATGCCACCCAGAATAATAAACCTGACTATATTACTGAACTACTTACGAACTAAAAGTCATCCCGACCACAACGAACAATACATAAATACAAACTAAATATACCAATAACTTTATCACTTAATAAAAAACAGGAATCTTATTTTTCTATAATAGCACCTAAACTATGGAACTCCCTACCTCACTCAATTAGATCTATAGTTTCTGACCACACCTTTAAAGTCAAATTGAAAACACATCTATTTAATATAGCTTATAATAATTAATATACGATACACCGCCGAAAACTCATTACTGATGTTGATCGCAGTGTCTAAACAAATTGGTTACAAGGTTACAAGGTTAATACAGCCACGTTGGGTACAATAACAAAGCTTACGTAAGGTCCATTTACATCGACTAGAATATACCCCAAATAAGCTTCTATTATCTGTACCACTCAAGAAACTTTCATATCGTCGGTCCAACTCAGTGGAACAAGCTATAGCTTAGGTATACCCTATGATTGCCATGTAAGTAGGTGTACTAACCTACTAATACGCTTAGATAAATGTAATCCAAATGTAGTAATATAAGCGGTTAACCTAAATACTTATTTATTCAGTGACAATTAAACGTTATTAATTTTAACAATTTCAATATATATATATATATATATATAAATACTATACACTATTGTTAATATATATATATTATATTTAAATGGAGTTAAATAATATAATAATAATAACCCTGAATATTACCAAAGGGATTTGTGTGAATAGATATTATAATAAATTTATATATAAATCCAAAATAGTGTATAACAATAAATCCATAGCTGTATATTTTAGATAAAGTACAAATATATCTATGAATCCATATAGCCATATCCATTTGATCCTATCTAGCTCTAAGTATTAATCCTACCAAATACCTATTATAACTTATAGGTTATAATTTATAACTTATAAAAGGCAAGACCTCCTATAACCTCATATATAACTAGACATAAGAGTCTAAACTACCTATAAGAGGTTATAGTAGGTCTTGTAAAAGGTGTTGATCCTGTGCATATAGTAAATATGCATAGAGAGAATCTAGTTCTATGATCCTATGAATCATACCATTTTAATTCTAATATCTTTGATGCCAGATTGATTGGCAGCCTTATGTAACCGATTTTATAAACAACATATATTCAAATTGTATATTTTAAGGTTTTATATAAATTTAATATATTTATCAATAAAATAATATACGTTTGCAATACTTAATAAGGTTTATATATATTAAATATATACATATAGTATTATTTTCTGATTGCATGTATACTATACAATATAGTTAAAATGTAAATAAGTTACATTACATTAAATGATTAATGATTAATAACGGTAGCCAGTAACCTCGTACGAAGTAATCTCGTACGAATTATTTAGTAATCTCGTACGACTTTTTAGGTAATCTCGTACGAGGTAATCTCTACGAAGTAATTTCGTACGGTTTATTTAGTAATCTCGTATGACTTGTTAAAGTTAATTTATTTCATAATTATAAAGATCTAATACGAATATATATATAAATTATATATTATATATTAAATGATTAAATAGTGATATAATATATAGTATATACATGTATGAGTAAGAATAAGTATTATCATGTAGACGGTTAATGAGTTTAAGATAACTTTAATAATACATTTTATGTACAAGTATTTGAAGTAATCTCGTACGAATTATTATTTTAAATTTATTATATATGAGAAATTGAATGAATTTATGCTAATCTTAATATCCAAATTTATAACGAAGTAAACTCAGTGACTTTAATATATTCATTTAATGTTATTCTCAAGTTATTACACGAATATATATATTTTAATTATCAAATAATAATTATTATACGAAATTTTAAAAATTGTTTGTTTGATTAAAGTACAATTATTACTATCAGAAAGTACTCGATTATAATTCGAATATATTACGTACGCATGAGATCGCTATAGTTTTAGAATGTCCATTTAATTTCAAGTAGAATCAATATATGATATATGTATAATAAGACAGGATTGATTCGGTTTTCAAAATTGGTTTTTTCAAATGGATTTTTACGTCAGTTTTTAAGGTTTTTTAAAGTTGTAAAAACCATGGTTTTTATGATTTTTACGGTTTTTAACAAATTAATTTAACTTTTAAATTATAAATTATAATTGCCTACATTATAGCATATATCAGTGAATGGGTAGGACTCTCATCTAATTACACTTACATGCCTACGATACAATGATTATGTGATAACAAATTTAATTACGCCACCATTATGTAGAATATTCTAATTATGAATTATTTATATATTGAAATGTAAAAATATATCGTTTTTATGATAATACATTATTATTAATAATAGTTTATATATGTAATAGCCAAATATTACCAAACTTAATCATTTTACTAAATAATATGAAGTAAATCACTGCTTTAAAAGCAGGGATGATTCGGTTTTTAAAATTGGTTTTTTCGTCGGTTTTTACGGTTTTTAACAAATTAATTTAACTTTTAAAATTTAAATTATAGTTTTTATGATAATACATTATTATTATTAATAGTTATTTATATGTAATAGCCAAATATTACCAAACTTAATTATTTTACTAAATAATATAAAGTAAAGTACTATTTTAGACTACAATTTTTAGTATATTGTAACGGTTACCAGACACTGTAGTCAGCGATTTCAAAAGGGGTGAGACTATGGGCGTGGCTATAAACGAAATACTCTAAACGCAAATAAAATATCTATAATATTTTTAACTATTATATAATCAAATTAAATGTTATAAATATTAATCAAAAATATAATATCAAATGTAATCATATTATATAATTACATTTGATATTATATTTTTATTTAAATAGCTATAAAAATGATATCTATTCATTTATAATTATTTAACAATAATGGTTTTTAACTGAGGAACTTATTAAATTTATTATAATGTTGAATAATAATTATGTTCCATTATGTGATGTATTTAAAATTATAATAAAAATAATACAATTTAGTTAATTTTTTGTTATGAAAAAATTATAATTTGTACTTGTTTTTTTTTGTAAAAACCATAAAAACCGATAATACCAGATAAAAACCGTTAAAACCGGGTTTTTTGGTTTTTACATAAAAACCGAAAAAACCATCAAACCTGCTATAAGATATTTATAAGTTATCCGTTATAGTAACGGTACAATTAAATATTTGTTAATAAATTTGATTTTTTATTAAATTTATATTATTACTATCAGAAAGTACTCGATTATAATTCGAATATGTTATGTACGCATGAGATCGATATAGTTTTAGAATGTCCATTTAATTGCGAGTAGAATCAATATATTATATATGTATAATAATATATTCCATAAATATGTTATCCGTTATAGTAACTGCTTAGACTTTCTGCTTAGAAAACATGTTTTGCACCAAAACATGCATGCTTTGCACCACTGATCCACACCCTATGTTGTATATTATACTATTTATTTTCCTATTTAAAAAAGATTTACTATAACGGAAATTTACTAACTGATACCGTATCTATATAATATACCGATCTCATGCGTACGACGTACACCGTACGTAACATATTCGAATTATAATCGAGTAATTTCTGATAGTAATAATATAAATTTAATAAAAAATCAAATTTATTAACAAATATTTAATTGTACCGTTACTATAACGGATAACTTATAAATATATTATAGTATTATACATATATCATATATTGATTCTACTTGAAATTAAATGGACATTCTAAAACTATATCGATCTCATGCGTACGTAATATATTCGAATTATAATCGAGTACTTTCTGATAGTAATAATTGTACTTTAATCAAACAAACAATTTTTAAAATTTCGTATAATAATTATTATTTGATAATTAAAGTATATATATTCGTGTAATAACTTAAGAATAACATTAAATGAATATATTAAAGTCACTGAGTTTACTTCGTTATAAATTTGGATATTAAGATTAGCATAAATTCATTCAATTTCTCATATATAATAAATTTAACATAATAATTCGTACGAGATTACTTCAAATACGTGTACATAAAATGTATTATTAAAGTTATCTTAAACTCATTAACCGTCTACATGATAATACTTATTCTTACTCATACATGTATATACTATATATTATATCACTATTTAATCATTTATTATATATATATTCGAATTAGATCTTTATAATTATGAAATAAATTAACTTTAACAAGTCGTACGAGATTACTATATAAACCGTACGAAATTACTTCGTAGAGATTACCTCCTACGAGATTACCTAAAAAGTCCTACGAGATTACTAAATAATTCGTACGAGATTACTTCGTACGAGATTACTTCGTACGAGGTTACTGGTATTCTTAATAACTTATTAAATAATAATTGTAATTTATTAAATTACCTATTTTCAAAATTAAAATAAATTCTAATATTATAATATTATCAGAAATTATTAATTATTAATCATATTAGTAATAACTATTATAAAATTATTATTATAATGGTGAAAAAATATTACATTGTCACAATGATTATGCCTAATTTCATGATACTTTATTTAATATTATATTAAATATAGTTACTTTTAAAGTTTAAAAGTGTCATCATTATGATGATCATGAATCATGATTCATGATATCATGAATTAATAATATAATTATCCATTTGTTTATTAGATCATAATTATATAATTATATATGGTCAACGATGATAACGGGTGGGTTGAGACGGGTTAACTTCGGTATATAATCCAGCTAAAAAAAACAGAAGAATAAAACTAATCCAAAGAAATCAAATAACCCACAAATATTTTACCGTAATCCTTTATTTTCATTTTCAACCCGTACGTCAAAGATTTTCCAAAGGAAAGATATTGCACTCCCTATCTATCTCTAGTACCTCGAAATGTAAATTTAAAATGAAAAAACAATATTAACACTAGATGGCGAAATAGTATATGAATGTTAAATCATGTGATATTTTTATTTAAATTTCTTGTTTTCTAATTATATACATTCCTACATTTAAAATCATTACAATATAATACAATACATGTAGTTTTTTTTAATATTAGATTTATAACAATATATTTATCATTTATTTTATTTGTTTATAATAAATATAACTAATCAGTGTATTCTATTGTTATATAATTATATTATCATTTTAAAATCATGTAAATACATATTATAATACAATATACATGTATATTGTATATAATTTATTATTTACTATTACAATAAATATAGAAATGTCTTATTATCTGAATAATACCGCTAGATGGCAATATCGAATTATTAGGTGACACAAATATACACAAGTGCAATATCTTTCCTTTGGAAAATCTTTGCCGTACGTTATGATTGGACACCGGTCTGTATAGAATATCTATCCCGTCTGTTTTGATTACGATTTATGGGTACAATTTAAAATAATCGTTTCTGTATATGTCATATTAGTGTACATGATAAAACTAATATTAAAAATGAAAATATAATATATATATATATATATATATACATTAGTTGCTATTATAATTTTATATTATATACTATATAATATAATCAGAAATTGTAATCAAAACAAACGGGTATATATTCGATATTCTCCATTACATATCTCTTAGGGATGTATCTCTACTAAAGGCAAACATTGTCAACATTACTATGACATAATTAAACTATAGAGGATGCTAATGATATCGGAATATAGAGTAAATGATTTTAGTTTATTTTTAGTATGAATATCTATATTTAAATTGTCTATAAAATATGCGCGTATACATGATTTTATATACAAAGTAGGATTAGATAAATATTATGCTTTTAGTAATATAATCATCGATAATAATTTATATTCACTAATACCCATTTCACCCTAACCATTTTTGTCTCTAGTTGACTGTAATCTATTAATATAATACTTATAATAATAATAATAATAATAATTATTATTTTATTATACAATATATCAAATGTGTTTTTTTTTTGTAGTTGAACTCCATGTTTCTAACCAAATAGTCAGTACCTATTTTTAACAGACATTAATAGTATTTATTAAATATTTTTATTTAATATACATTGTTACTATATAAGCCGTATTTTTTATTCTATGATTATTATAATAATATGATATATATTATTATAATAAGTATAGATAAACTAATTTATTGGAATGTATATTTTTATATTTATAATCATTATAATCACTATATTATATAGCATATAATCATGGTTAACAATTATTAATAAATATAATATTACATGTATTTGTATTAAAACTAAACAAAACTATACTATACCTCATATGCATATATTTTGTAATCAAAAGTTGGATAAGTTCATGATCCAGTAAGCTAAACTCACTATTCCAGTCAGCAATTGGCAATGTATATTTAGTCGTGTAGTCTAGTTAGTCCGGATAAACTCTGTTCTACTAATAATTAATTTTATTTCATATGTAATAATGCATAAACTGTGCATCCTGCTTACAAGATATATGTAATGTTTATGTAATATATCAATAAAGGGTGAATAATATTACAATTAACATAAACCACATATATCACATAGATCTACCATTGTAACAAACACGGATTATCATCATCTTTATCATAAACTTAGGGTATTTATAATATTCGAACTAATCAATGTCCACTACCTTCATGTCGATTATTTTATATTATCGTATGTATATTCGAATACTTTATATACTTGATCAAGTAACTTGATGCTTGAATAATTAAATAACTTATGATTATGATGAGTATCATGTTTTTACTTTCTACGTATATATATAATAACTATGCTTCTTACAATCAAATATGAATAAGTCTATTTGGCTCAGTTGGCTAAAGTGTCAGACACGAGTGTAGTAGGGAACGGTTTCAAGACCCGTCCGGACCATTAAAATAGGTATTTAAATAATATTTAGAAGTGATCTTATATAATTTTATATACATAAATGATCGGTTCTCATTAAAACCATGGATGCATTTGAGAGAAGATTTGAATGGACATTAGTGCCATATGGTTATAAATGAAAACTTCATTTAAGTTCCTCGATTGGATGAAAGGCCTCCACCACTATAACAATAACAATATTCGTAGTAAACCATTAATTATAGATTATACCTTATTTATTGCATATACATCAATACGATTGTACATTATATAATATAAAATAACCGCAAATATTAGTCATATAATAATCATTTTAATTATATTACTTCATGATCATCTAAGCTACAATATCTTAATTGATTTCAATTAAATAGCGCATTATTTGAAATGTATTAATAGAATATTGCATTATATTAAAATAAATTAATTATTTCCATATAAATATACTATTTTAATACAAATGTGTATTATCTTACGAGGTAAGTGGCGTATATGCTTATTGATGATATTATCTAGTTGACCTAATGTTCATATTGTCATCATACATTTGATATTATGTTCACTTGATGTGTATTATATACATATAGTACATATATATACATGTACTCTCTTTGACGTCAATTATTCCATATATAGAGTAGAATTATAATTAATCATTAATAACTCTTATATAATAAATGAATTAAATCGAATCATGTATTATTATTAGAACAGATTTTAATCGGCCCTCAAGATGACTGAGACTTCCGATGATAAAGACGAAGGTATAATACCTGACATCAATGAAGGTGAGATACCAGCGGCTACCAAAACTATTAAAAAAAGACGCATTTCAATATTCCAAATTAAGGTTTTATTTTCGTAACTTACGTAAATATAACAATAGGCAATGAACGAGCAGATGCTCTCTATTATTAGTAGTATATTATATATATATATATATATATATATATATATATATATATATATATAATTGATATGTATTAAATAGAATAATACAAATACATTCATCGCTTCATTAATGAATGCAGGCTCAGAATGATTTGGAAGAACTAGAGAAATATAATGAAGATGACAATATCAAAGTAAGTAGAAATGCTAGTGATATGCTTATTGGATAGATTATACCCTATTTATACCCTCTTTATACCCTCTTTATACCCTCATTATACCCTCTTTATATTATAATAGCGACTTAAAATATCTCAATTTAGAATCTAAAATGAATATAAAGTTTGTCTTCATTATTATCTTATTGTTAATGGAGTATCCATTGTACATACATCTTTTTAGTTTATTAATTTTAATAATTAACTAATATTTTACTGTTACAAAATTTCAAATAACTATGTTGTCAATAGTACTAACTTGATACCGTAGTGGCGTATGGGTTACGGGGTATTACAAATAGACTATGTGCTGTTTAGGTTATACATTATTAAGTAGGCATCGATATAGCGAAAGGGTTATTTAAAAACAAGTTTAAATTATACCCAGTAACGTGGCGTATAACTATTAGTATATAATCCAGATCATATGTGTTATATGACTGCGATTGGTCAATGGCTTGTCCAACATGTGATGTAACGTATCTCTTTATTTGTTAACTATACCTTACTTTAACAAGTCTAGCTTGCTAAAGTTAACTATATATATAGATTTATTTCAGTTTACTTTAATATATTACAATTATAAGTCACAATAATAAAAATGATATTATCGAATTCACTATTTTTAGATATAAAATTAATTTAAATTTAAATAATTGTCACTATTTCTAATAATCACCATAATACCCATATCTCTCTATCTATCTCTCTCTCTCTCTCTCTCTATCTCTATCTATCTACCCCTCTAATGGAAAACATCCACCCCACCATTCCTCTCTTTCTCCACCCCTCCACCCTCCATCTCCCTCTCTGGCCAATAAATAACACTCCCTTTCTCCATCCCTCCACCCTCAACTCCGCACCGTGGCCTACTTTCTATCTCCACCCTTCAGCCCCTATCTCCACCCCTACATCCCTATCTCCATCCCTATCTCCGCCCCATAGCTAAACATTGAACATATCAACGCCGAGCACTCGACAGTTACTCGCACCATGCAAGGTATCACCGAGAGACTACAACAGCAGGACGAACACTGCGCTAACTACGCGACCAATCAGAGCAGAGCGCTCGCCTCCATGTGTACCAGTCACGATCGGCGAGTGAAGCGCATCGAACGCCTGACCTTTAACCCTGACCTACTCGTAAGCAGTTTGGTTAGACGCCGTAGAAGGTGAAGTGTACCGTGCACACTTTAGCTGAAGCCATCCTCGCGAATGTGGCCTCAGCTAAACCGTAAACATCGTAATATTTGATCTATAAAACACGTAAATATAATCCGAATAGGGTACACACCGTGGAGAATATTCACGCCTATAGTTGCAAGTATAGTCCCAGCTACTTTACTCTATATATGTGTTATATCAATAATAATATATTGTGGTTATATATTTCTTATCAAATTAAAATGTTAAATATATTTAACTTGTGCTTATACAGTAAATAATATATATATATATATATATATATATTATATATATATAATATATATATATAGATGAATCGCTTTTTTATGAGACGAAGATATCATGAAACCAATCATTGTGATGTGATATATTAACATTGAAACTCACTAAATGTATTATTATTACATATATATAATGATAATGATAGTGCACCCGTATAACACCTGTTCTAACCCACACTTAAGGTTAAGGATAACCCTGAAGTAAATGAAGACGACCAATACATCGACACGCTGCAACTGATAACGGGAGAGTCTATGGTGGAGAATACCTCGAACGCTATAGAGGTTACCATTAGGGGTGTAGGTACTATGTGGGGGTGTAGTCGCTACTTATGGGGGTGTAGGTGTTACTAGTGAGGGTGTAGGTGTTATTAGTGGGGGCATTAGCTGATAATAACTATATGATCATTGCATCATCATATGAGCCAGAGTCCGAATACTATTAACTAAAATATACTAAATTTATACTTTAAATACTTCGTAAAATGTATTATATATATTTATTATTTATTATATAGTCATTCGATCAAACTTGATATTAAAGTAGGATTTACATCCGCAATTTATTAGAGGGTATTCAGGGCATATTGTGGAACCTCAGCATCTCCTGATGATTTGTAGCCGTGAATCGTATGACTATTTTGAAACTTTTACATCGTGATATTACCGAATAGAGATGACAGATGGCGATAATTACTCTCTAGAGTTACGCCTACTTTGACCTACAAAAATGCATTATATATAATATATATATATATATATATTATATACATATATAATTTGTATTATGTGAAAGTAGGCTTGAAAATATTTGTGTTATATCCATTTTAATATGTAAGGTTACTGCACGAGTTGGGAACGGTTTTAAAAATGTTACCAGCAAGTGAGGCGGGCGGCGAATGTGCATAGAGTATACACTATATCATTTTAACTGTATAATACAGTTAACAATAGATTATATGTTTATATTCACTCTTCAATGCCTACCGATATTGATAAAGCTTATATAAAATATATAATATATTTTATTTATATTTATATTATATTATATTAAATTATATAATTTATATATAGTATATATATAAACACATAAACATACATATATATATAATATAATATAATATATATATATACATAAAATATATATAGAGCTATTCGCGCTCGCCGCCGCCTCAATTGCTGGTAACATTTTGAAAACCGTTCCCAACTTGTGCATCCCCCGATCGTAATACAATCATTGTATACCCCATAAGCAATGCTATTCGTACTATTAATCTAGTTTCAGTAGCATACTGATGTTGTTGTGCAGTTAATAAAATTAATTAATAACAAAGGTTTACATTTAATATTTTTATTAAAATATATGTTTATTTATGGTTGTAAAATTTACGATTAATATGTCAACGTAATCATTATCTTTTATATCACTCATACATATAATTATAATTATATAGTCTATATATAACTATTAAATCAATTATCTGATTATGATTGTATCTATTAATATTATTTAATAAAATATGTATCTTATAATTACTTTTACAAACCATTTCGGTAATCTTTCATAATATTATATACAAATTCTATATTATTTCCATTCTTATTACAGCATATGATAACGATGTAGTAAATATAAATGTAAAATATATTAGTGACAGTAGACAGGGTTCAAAGTTGATAAATATTAATAATATATATAAACTAATATTTCGTAACCCATGTAAGTTGACTATAGTCATTGGTAAATAATTCCGATGTTTGTGCATGTTGTTGTAGAGTGAAATAAAGCATCACACATATAAGTCATGTATGATATCCTCACACACACACACACACACACAACGTTTTCACTCCACTAACCAATGTTGCTCTAGCAACATACTATGTATTACATATAGATTACCACATATATATAGATACAAAGGAAATATATAATGAAAATAATCTAATTGCGTTTTATTTAATAATATGCTTTTTATATTTAGAAATGTTGTAAATTGTGAACAAAATAGATTTATTTTTAAAAACATGTACGTTTACTTAAATCATAGGTGGCGATATATTTTATAAAGTTTATTATATATAATGAAGATATCATGGGTGGTGCATAGTTTCTAGGGGTTCAATAATGTGGCAATCACACTATTCAGTAGTAAGTATTATATAGTTAATATATAAACTACCAAATAGTATTCTATAACCTATTGTTATATATATTAGACTGTTTTAAAAATATAAAGTGTTTGCTATCAAGGTTCAGATTATAGGTAATTGGGCACTGCATACAAATATGAAAACAATTGTAATGTTCTAAATATGAGGCCCCAAAATGTATTATTTGCATCACTATAATATGCATATCAATGGAAAAATCATTCATAAAATTGTTTAAATTATAGAATTCATGAATACTTCTTCAAATTTGTAAGAATCAATTTCCTAACTTTATTATACACATTATCATTAAGTGTATATCGAGTGATAGTCCTAATAGTTGTGTTGTTGTTATTTATGAAATATAGTTTGTACTATTCTAGTTGAACCTTTCAATCAATAGAGATCACTATATTAGTAAGGGCGTAACCATAAAAGTTTGCAACTCATTTTGTGTATGATTATTTGAAAAAGAAACTTTATAAATTGATAAAATACTATAAAAGTGTTTAAATATGTGTACTAAATTGTAATGACGGTTACATGCAATAGAAATATCCGTGACACGTTCCTATTTCATACCGACGTAATATACAATAAATAAGTTATTTATAAAATTGTAAATATAGTTTAATATAAATATATTAACGTTAGACTATAAGAATACAACGCTTTATGTAACTGTATGGTTTAGGAATGGCTCCATGGATACTAATGTAATGTTAATTATGTATTCAGTATTCAGTAAATAAAGTGAACCTCAATAGGTTTTGCAAATTTAATAAATGTACTATAGTGAGGAGTCTAATGTATATAATAGTAATATATAGTAGTAATATATAATAGTAATATATAGAAGTAATATATGGTAGAATATGTTAACTTATCCGATATAAATGAATATACATTATATAGGCTAAGTATAAATATAACTGTCAACTTATATATTCATGATACTTATTATTTCCAGTACTGTGGTTTTTATTAACATGGAAGTATATGAATCCAAATATATATATATATATATATATATATATATATATATATATATATATATGTATATATATATATATATATAGTATATGAATAAACATCAATGTCGAGTAATTGACATGTGGAATTATCTGGAGTTTACTGTATTTTATTTGTTAATAACCTTTGACTGACTGGATTCCAATGATATTATTTATACTCCCTCTATTGTATAGATAATTATCATATTTAGAAAGTAAATCGCATAATATTTACTATCAATTATATAACATGTTAATATATTGTTACCATCTCTCTCTCTCTCTGTATGTGTATTGCGTAATATTTTAATGCTAAATATTCAAACAGCTGTTACGCAGCAAGTTACAAATGGTTAAAAGGAGAACGGATCTACTCACAAATCCAGAATTGTCGTTCGGCTTGTCCTAATATTGCTAAATTCTCATGTGAAACATTGTAAATATCAATATATATATATATATATTTATATTATTTATATGTATTTCATTTATTTATTATTATTTATCTTGATATTAATCTTATTATTAATTATCTTAATTAATTATTTTATATAATTATAAGTAAAATCATGAACAATAAACAATAATTTATTTTTATAGTGTCATTTGAATATTTATTTATATTTTGTTCTGTATATTTTTATATATATATATATATATATATATATATATATTTATACATATATTATGTAGATTTATTTACCTAATGAAGCATAATAATATATAAAAATATTCATATTATAATCGTAATATGAAATTATTTAATGATTACATACATTATAATACTATTCTAGCATTCATGTATATATCTATATGTCACCTGTATTTGTGTTGATATATCATTATTTTTTCGATTACAAATAAGTGTATTGTTGTTTAATTTATTATTGAACAAATTGAAACTTAATTTATATTCTAATATTTATAATTTTAATTCCATTCAATAAATATATATGTATATACAACTATGTACATTACTACTATTATTATTATCAAAGTTTACTATTTAGCAACACAATTTACTAAGAAACACTAACAACTAATAAAGAGTGATACATTTATTATACAATTTTAATATATTGTCTAAAAGTAAAACTAAAGCGTAACAATGTATGGGATATTATAACTTTCATTCGTAGTAGTTACTATTATGATTTTGTATTATATATATATATTGAATTGAATTGAATATGGTTTATTGAGTAGAAATAAAATATAATTTATAATCTAATGCAGTATATACAATTTCTGCTCAAAGGAGAGTACCAGAGATTATCTTGTAATCTATACTCACAACGAGGGTACCCTCCAATAATATAATAATACAATAATATGACGATAAAATTAAGAATATATATATTTATATCATTCACTTTATCCTACTCTCAAAGATTTTGCGAAGCAAAGATATAACACTCCCTATGCATGCAACGTAATTTCGTAATATCCCCTGCCGCTGCTAACAGTAGTATCAAAATCATTGAAATAGATTTAGGTTCGGCTCTGTTTGCATACAACAATGTTTTCATTGCTCTATTAAATTACATGCAATATAAATTAGCTTTTACTTACTAAATATATACTTATAGCATTTAAAACATAAATATCATATTTGTTTGTTATATATCAGTAATGAACACTTAGTTTTCATTATATAAATATTAATTTAAAGCATATTATTTAACATTTTAAAAGTGTATAGTTAAATACGAATTTACATTATAAACAACACATAGTTCCTAAAAGTAACCCGCTATAGGTGGCACTGGGGTATTTTGTATACAAATTCGAATTACACGATTTCTTGTAAGTGTTATATCTTTCCTTCGGAAAATCTTTGCTACTATTAAAGAATTATTTCTAGAAAATCTGCTACGAACCTTCGATATCTATTGCATTTTAATTGTATCTTTTATATAGTAGACATTATAATCGAAAGTATAAATATTTTCTAACAATTCATTAATATAAGTAAACAACTAACTATTATTAGCTGATGTAAGGTTGTCACACATAGGTATGCATTAAAACCTGAAGTCTATAGATATCCTTACTTTATACTTAATCACAAATTAAATATGATCATTATATCGCACAAAATAATGATTGCATATTGCAATAGCCTATAAATACATCATCACGTAATAATAATTTAAACTGAAATAATAATAAAATAAAATATATATTCTGTAATTAGTTATTGGAAGTAACTCGATATAATACGGGTAATGTTCAGAAAATATATCTTCAATATAATTATCTGAGAATAGAAAACTCCAGATGTATATATAACATGATAATAAAAACATATTTGATGTGAAGCATGACTGTTTATAATCTAACGGCTATATGTAAGTTTATTTTAGTACATCGTTTGGGATATTTAATATAACTAGAGACTACATAGATTATAATAGTTTCAAAGATAACACACTCCATATGGCGCTGCAACGTAATTAATAGTTATCCGCGCATCATAGTATCGTATCACTGAAATAGATTTAGATTTGACGTAATTTTTATATAACAATGTTTTCATTTTTCTATTAAATTATATTCAATTAAGTAAGCTTTTATACACCCCATAGATATGTATAGAAATTAAAACCAACCTATCCTAGGATAGCTATTGATTTTTTTTATATTAGTAAGGACAGGACATCTGCTCGTTATCTTTGCAATGTTACGAGTTAGATAATGCTCTGTGGTATATTTAATAATATTTCAATGTTTTAATCAAATATATCAAATAATGTATGTATAAAAAGTGCACTTATATTTTTAAATTGTATTTCTATATAAATATTTTTTTTAAATAATACATTTGGTTCGATTGAACGATATTTTTCATTATTCTTTATATCAACATTCCAAATAATGTATATAACATTAAAAACTATTTTAATATAATGATGGTTGAATACTTTATTTCATAGTGAGTTTTAGCATTGCATTTTATGTCTAATTAAAATTTGTACTTTTGTATCATAGCCTATGATTCATAGGCCATGAGTTATGGTGATGTACTATGAAATAACTAAAGCGTAACATAAATATTTCATAAAATATGCATTATCATCATCATTTATAATGAACATTTAGTTTTCATTATATAAATAATAATTATAAATCTTTTTTTTTTAATTTTTAAAATGTATATTTTTATTTGAATTAACAACCAATGTAGGTGGCGCTGTTAATAATTAATTACGTGAATTAGTATCCACTGATTCGAATTTATGGATTAGTATTGTATATCTTTACTTAGTAAAATAATGTATATATGTATGGATCTGTATCTTACTTTTTGATTTACATTAGTTTCTCTTTTAATTATATGGAATTGTATTATACATAATAGTTGATAATAAAATACCTGTTCCAGTAACGGTACATTATCAATACCTCCTATAACCTCGAGGTTATAGGAGGTCTTGACATTATATTCGGGATTATATTGTTACATTACAAAATCATAGTATATAATTTGTGGAAAATATATACTAGTTTAGCAATATCATTTTTATTTATAATATTACTTTTATACGTAAGTATTACTTTTAGTATTGAATATATTCTTTATTCCGTGATGTAAGATTTCATTATACAATAATAATATTACTATATTATGTTACGCTGTTATTAAAGCATATAGTTATTAGCAAGACCTCCTATAACCCTTGTTGAGGTTATAGAATGTATTGTTATTAGTTAATAGGTAATATCCTGAGTTAAATATAATATTATAAATATATTAAATTGAAGTATATGTGGGTATATGTATTTATATTTCCCTATCACAATACTCTGATATTATTGATATTTACCATATTACATTAGAAGATATTATATCTGTAATAATATTTGACATTATAAATATACGCATAGGGTATTACCAAAGCCCTAAAGGGCTTTGGTATTACTAAGGCTATTTGGGTTCTAACTTAGAACTTCTAAGCTTTAGTATTAATATTTCAATAAAGAAATTATAAATATTATAATTAATTTACTAAACAACATTAGTATCCAGGAATAGTTTATGCATTTTTCTACTATATTATATAGTTTATATCCACAAGTTATATATACAATTGTATAAGGAATTTGTTTACGGAATATCATATTTAAAATAAATGCTATCCATAAACTAATAAAAACTGATAAAACAATATATATATAGGCAAATAAAATTTATATATATAAAATTGTAATATAGAATTTAATTAGAATCTTAAATAATATATTTGAAATTAACATAATATATTATAGATCCAATATGAATGGATACCTGTTTTTATTTCTATTGTTACTATTTTTTCTTGGAATTATTTTATTTTGATCATAATCATTGTATAAATACAAAATTCAAATTATTAATATTCAAGTTGTTACATGCATTACTTGTTGATAAATAATGTATCTAGTTTATGTGAATTATTAAATTAATTTTAATATATAGTAATACAATCAGTTATCGTAATGTACTTAATATTTTAGATTCCAAAAGTATTATAATAATATGATGTCATCTAAGCATAAGCCGTATCGACATGATACTCGTAAATCTGAAAATATAAATATATTAGTAAATTCTCAAGAATCTATGCCATCAACAATTACGCCAACATTACAATTTAGTAAAGATTCGTTGCCATCTTGGATCGATGATCCACAGCTATGCCTTACTCCTGAAAAAACATGTAAGTTATATACTATATTATAGTTTATATACTTTACATAATTATTATCATAATAATTGCTTACTTATTTTCTTAGACAAGACAATTATTGTCACAATAATTATTATGATAATATTATATTAAACATATTATGATAATATAGGTACCGGTAAAACTTCGAGATTTTAACGCCCGCAACATTTTGTATTCAAATTACTGATTTTTAAAATAGCGTATGATCATCATAATGATGTGCCATTATAATTAGCGTATGTGTAGTTATATACTATTATACATGCAATGGACTATCACTGATAGTCTTTAACTGATATACTCTATCAGTATCATATATATATATATATCTATGTGTGGTAAATAATATTTTTAGTTTTAGTTATTTTAACTGGTTTGGTTGGGTTTAGTTTTGATATTCACAGGTTTTTTTAGATGTATTATATACCGAGTGAAACTATAAAAAACACATATATATATATATATATATATATATATATGTGTGTTACTGATAATCCATTGCCTGTATGCTAGTTATAAATAGACACACGCTAATTTTAATTGTAAATCATATTATATTGTAAAATCACTAATATAAATAAACAATTTTACGGTCGTTAATATCTCAAATATTTTTTACCTTACTCCGTTATATAATGTTACATTATTATTATCATAATGATTTTGATTATCTTAATGATAATGTATTTATTATTTTCTTTTTAGTGATTTAGTAAGTCACTCACTGGATCAACAGAACTTTACAATCAACGGACAAATTCTATGGAAATCAATTCTGTCGATCGTAAATTAAATCTGATATGCTCTACTATGGAAAATCGATGTCAGTTCACTTTATTTCATTGTATCATATGTTCAGATGTTCATCGATCGCAAAATTAATCTTATATTCTAAAATACAATACAATCAAATTAACATAACGATCGACGGACATCGATGTCCGTGGAATTTCTCCGTTGATCGTAAAGTTCTATTGATCCCACTCACCTAGTAATCTACTAAGAGGGTACCTGCCTTAGAGTATAACTCGGTTACACTAAATCGTATATCTGAAACACCAGCGTACTTTAAATAATGGAATGAGTTAACGAATACGCTATGTCCAATGGACATTGTCCATAGCCGATATATTAGCTACATTTAAATTAATTATATTTCATAGTAATATCACCATAGCAAATATTAGTGTATTATTATGATACTTATGTAACACTACATTGAATGTTACATAGTTTGTATTCATTCATCATTATCACCAATATCACCATTGTATAGTAGTATAATGATGTATTATATAATACCATTAGTAATGGTAATATAAATATATATTTCTATTATGCGATAATAGTAACTATACACTAGTGTATAGTTATAGAGTACAGTGCATAGTCTATACTCTGTATAATATAGTAGTGCTATTTGAATGAATGAATACAAATATTGTAACATTCAATGTAGTGTACATTCATAATATTGCATAGATTTTACATACCAATATTAATGATTATTCATGAATGCCATCCACATATTATTTAAAATATACTGGTTTTTCTCTCTAATTTACTATGTCACTATTAAACTATTATACATACTATATAATATAGTTACATATATATATAAAATAATGAATACAAAATAGTGAATAATGAAATTTATATAGTTATAATAAATTATAGTTATATTATAATATACTTTAAGATATCAGTTATAAATAGACACATACATTCAATAAACTAAGTGCGATAGATGTGTCTTCAAATAGGTGTGCTAATTGAATATAGTTAGGTTACTATGAGTCATTGTGACTGGTTATTCTCAAGTTGAATATATTGTAAGTGAATTACGTTTTATTAATTAATTAATTTAATATCTATTATAATACAATATATCATGTTATATGTACCGTATATTATACATAGATAGATAGATAGATAGATAAATAGTTTATTGTTTATCAACACGAATACAATTATAATAATAGTAGTGAATTTAAAATAAAGCGAAACAAACCGACAAGAAATTAAAATAAATATATTATAAAATTGATAAAAAATTGATTTAAACGGGTCGTGTCATAAATGATTTTTATTTATATATATATATATATATACATATATATAATAGTTTATTTGAAGTTCAGGAATGCTTTAATGCATTACATGATGGTGCACCCGGTATCGATAACATTAAAAAAAATGATTTAACTAAAATAGGTTTAAAAAACTTAACTGCACGTTTTAACGTTTACTTATTAACATCGACTGCACCATCTATATTTAAATCTGGATTGACTACACTAATACCTAAATGTAAACATAATAGAGATCCTTCAAAATTTAGGCCAATTATAATGTCTTCATTAATAAATAGGTTATTTCATAAAATATTAGCTAAACGTATTGAAAATATCATAGTGTTGGATCCTCGTCAAAAGGCATTCATTAGAAGAGACGGTATTGCTGAGAATATATTTTTATTAAAGAATATTATATATCAACATAAACAAAAACTGCGTCCCTTAAAAATATGCTTACTCGATGTATCTAAGGCATTTGAATCCGTTTCTCACGACGCTATTATTTCTATTGATAATAGAGCTGGATTACCGAAAACAATCATAGTGTACATTAAATATGCTTACACTAATTGTAATACTCAGCTTAAATATAAGAAAGGTATATCGCCTAGTATCTTAGTTAATCGCGGCGTAAAACAAGGAGACCCCATGTCACCCATGTTATTTAATGCTGTAATTGATTACGTAACTTCTGATTTACCCAGTTCTATTAGCATACATAATGATAGCATCGTTAAATATATGGCATTCGCTGATGATCTCGTACTCTTTGCAAAGGATAAAATTAGTCTTCAAGCCCAGGTAGATCATGTTATACATAGACTTAAAGAATGTGGGCTTGATATTAATCCAGCAAAGAGTGCAACTCTTAACATTATTATTAACCCTAAGAAAAAGCAGTGGATCTGTAATCCATATAGCTTTATAATAATTGATAATATTCCCCTTAAACCCTTGACTATTGATGATACATATAAATACTTAGGTATCGAAATATGACCTATGGATAATAAAAATAATACAATAGTAATAGAGTTAACATCTAAATTAATATCAATATCTAAAGCATTATTAAAACATCAACAAAAACTTGATATACTAAAATCTTATCTTTTACCAAGTTTATTACATAGGCTAACTTTCTCTAATATATATCTTAATTCATTGAAAACTATGGATAGATCAATTAGGTCTTTTGTTAGACGGTGGTTGCGACTACCTAAAGATACTTCCCTTGGTGTCTTTTATGCACCATGTAGTATTGGAGGATTGGCGATCACCCGTCTATTTTTAACAATACCAGTTATGCGCCTCAAACGGGTTAACTCTATACGTGGAAACGATGATCCCATAATACAAACCCTCCCAAATAATATTATATTAAAATGGTCATCTCCAAGATACTATGATAATACATCATTTACTACTAATATCGACATTAAAGCATATCATACTAAATATCTTATTAATTTGGCGGATGGACGAGGTCTCGATTATGGTAACCACGCACCTTTTATTAATAACTGGATTAAATTCCCTACTAGATTACTAAATGGTAGAGACTTCGTCGATTCGATCAAACTAAAACATGCATTATTATATACAAAATTTAGATCTAAACGAATGTTCCCTAATACGAATACCAAATGTTTAATGAGGGGATGTAATTATAACTACGATTGCTTAAACCATATCATGCAAACATGTAGTTATAATTACAATAATAGAATACATAAACACAATTATGTAAATAGTTTACTTATGTCAATACTAAACAAACATAAGTATATCACTATTCTAGAACCACACATCCAAACTCGAAATGGCCTACGTAAACCAGATTTAATAATTTATAAAAATGATACTGCATATATAATAGATACACAAATATCAATAGATACAAAAAATACTGATATAAACTACACAAAAAAGACTAACTACTACAATACTACATATATCATCGCTTATGCCAAGCAAATAACGGGTGCGAACAGAATATTATTCAGCGCATCGTGCTGGAATTGGAGCGGTATTCCTTCGGCGCTAACCACAAAAGACCTACTAAACCTAGGTCTTAATAAACGTGATATTGAGCTACTTAGTAAACGTGTGATTGCCAGTGGTCTCGATATTTATCGAAATTACTGCCATAGTGGATTATTGTAATATCCACATGTTATCTTGGCCTCTTCCTTGCCAACATTCGTTTATAACATTATTATTTTCTTATTTTGTTTATAACGTCAATAAATGGGATAATTGTAATTGGTTGTCAAGCCAACCAATTTCCGAAAATAGATAGATAGATAGATAGATAGATAGATAAATAGTTTATTGTTTATCAACACGAATACAATTATAATAATAGTAGTGAATTTAAAATAAAGCGAAACAAACCGACAAGAAACAAGAAATTAAAATAAATATATTATAAAATTGATAAAAAATTGATTTAAACGGGTCGTGTCATAAATGATTTTTATTTATATATATATATATACATATATATATGTATTTATATTCATGTGAATAATAATTATTTTTTATTCGATTTGTAACTATATTTTAGTCGATACTAGATAGTATCTAGTATTGAAATGTATCTAGTAGATACATTTCAATCAAATATACACTATTGATATATATATATATATATACAGAGCTGGGCACGATACTCAAAAAATGTATAATAGATACAATTACAATTACAAACTTTTTTCTTATAATAGATACTACTACAATTACTTTAAAAAAAATCATAGTAGATACAATTACAAATACAGAATTTTCTTAGTAGATACATTATAATTATATACAATATATATAAATATATAGATATCAATTATATAGATATATATTATATCATATAATATATATATTTATATATATATATTCATCTATGTCAAATTTAATAGTACATATCAAGGTACATTACACGGAATAATATCCGGAAATGTTTGCTAGAAAGTGAGTTTCTAGCAAGTTGTAGTAGGACCCCCTTTAAAGTTACTATATTTCCCGAAACATTTTTGAAAGTGATGGGGTAACTCACTACATTCTCCTTGATTTATCAGCTGCCTTCTTTACCATTGACCATAATATCCTTATACATGGACTATCTGGTACTGAACTCGATTGCTTCATCTCATACCTAACTGGCCTTTTTTACTAAATTAGCATAAATTCACTACTTTCTATACCTCGTAAAGTTACTCATGGAGTACTTCAAGGATCTGTTCTTAGTCCACTCCTGTTCAATATATATCTACTTCCCTTATTTAAAATTATTGACAAATACCCCACTATATATATATAGTCGACTATCACTCGTATACAGATGATATACAATTACACTGTAGATTTATAGACCCTAACAATGACATACATGTACTAAACAACTTCATTACTGATATACATAACTGGTTCACCAACAACTTATTATCACTAAACTGTCTTAAAATTGAATCACTGCATATTAAAACATCTACTACTATATTCCTTACACCACAAATTACCATTAACAATTTGAGTATTTCTTATGCTAATAAAGTAAAAATTCTTGGTATATCGACCCAACACTACAATATCACATTCAGGCTAAATCACTATCACAGTCAATTAACTACATACTACAAAACTTACGAACAATATTAATACTGCAATCTTCTCGCTACATCCCTCATTCTACCCCACATTGATTACTGTAATTCCTGTCTATATGCCTCTTCACAATCTAATAAATATACTCCAACGCCTTCAAAACTCAGCTTTCAGATTTATATTCAATATAGCTAAACTTTCCAGACAACATATATCTCCTAAGAACCAAATTACATTGGCTGCCAATAAAATCCAGTATAATTTATAATATTTCACTCATCATACATATATCTACTCACCATAACACAACTGACTATCTCGCCAACTTACTAACTTCAAACATAACTATTTACGAACAAAAAAAAATAAACAAATTCAAATTAAATACTCCAGTTCTATCATATTTAACATATACCCAACATAAATCTTTCTCCGTCCATGCTCCAACAATCTGAAATGATCTACATCACCATATCCGGTCAATTGACTCAAATGTAATACTCAAGTAAAATCTCAAAACATACCGTTTTCTCAATAAATACATTAAAAATCACGTCAGAAAACTTCCATAAAGATGTTGACGGAAGTGCCTAAACCAATTAGGCAACAGATAACAAGTAACTAAAATTGTAGTTAACTTGCTAGAAAATAACCTTCTAGCAAATATTTCCGGACATTATTTCCGGAAAAACTGATTGTGGGATACCCCTTTTAAAAGGACATATTAAATATTTACACCTTATAACTATTTCTTCAATAGATGATATAGAATAAATTTGTTGAAATTTAATGACATTTAATAATACCCACGATGAATCTTTTAGTGTATACACTGGTTGTACACACGCTGGTATACCAGCGTTTATTTCATCTGAAATTATACTATGAGCCATTACAGAATATAGAGAAATATATATTATTACAATATACTATTTTTGAACTCAAAATAATCAGCGACCTTTAATTTCGAATGTTCAACACGAATATAGTAAATTATCAAATATAAAACAAATAAATTATTAATTATTATTATTTAGAATTAATTATATTTATTAAAATGATTTTTCTTTCAATGTAATATATAATTTTAATTATAAATCAATTATTATATAAAATATATTATCAAAATAATGTCTTTGTTTTCAATAAATCTATATAATGGTTTTTGAGAATATCACTATAATTGATATATCATAATTTTTAACAATAAATTAATTTCAATATTTACAAAAGATTTATATATATTAAAATTAATTTATAATATGATAATATAAAATATTGATATAAAATACATATTATGTCAAAATTATATATTATTTAAAAAAATGTATCTGTTTACATAATTTTCTTAGTAGATACGTATCGTAGATACTATTTATGACTAATAGATACGATTACAAATACTTTTATAATTTTTATAATAGATACAAATACAAATACAAATGTATCTACGATGATGTTTTGCCTTAATAGATACTGTATCGGCTATACTGCCCAGCTCTGTATAATATATATATATATATATAAATAGATGATATACTTCAATGCCCTGGAAATCAATACAAGCAACAATTGATGTATTATTTAACCTCCATATGTAACAAATCATAGGCACCTGTTATAAATAATAATTTAGGTCAAAATATAATCAAAGTGATTAATCTTTGATGTGATATTTAAATCTACTGATATATAACCATATATAATATATATATATATATATATATATATATATATATATATATATATATATATTTAATAAATATTATTTATATATATATATATATATATATATATATATATATATAAATAATATTTATTAAATATATATATATATATATATATATATATATATATATATATATATATATATATATATAAATAATATTTATTAAATATATATATATATATATATATATATATATATATAGTATATATATATATATATATATAAATAATATTTATTAAATATATATATATATATATATATATATATATATATATATTTAATAAATATTATTTATATATATATATATATATATATATATATATTTAATAAATATTATTTATATATATATATATATATATATATATATATATATATTTAATAAATATTATTTATATATATATATATATATATATATATATATATATATATATATATATATATATATATATATATATATATATATTTAATAAATATTATTTATATATATTATATATATATATATATATATATTATATTTAATAAATATTATTTATATATATATATATATATATATATATATTATTATATATATATATAAATAATATTTATTTAAATATATATATATATATATATATATATATATAAATAATATTTATTAAATATATATATATATATATATATATATATATATAAATAATATTTATTAAATATATATATATATATATATATATATATATATATATATAGTATATATATATAGTATATATAAATAATATTTATTAAATATATATAATATATATATATATATATATATATAGATATATAATATACGGAATGAGAAGACAAAACGGGCATATAAATACGGAATACGCTGACACGAAGATTAGGCCGACAATTTTGTGTCAACCACCTACTTTAATTTATGAATTACTATATGTTAGAGAAATAATTGGTATCTAATTAAATAATATTTTAATAATCGTTATATTATAATGAATATATTTAATATCATTTGGTTTTATAGAGAATAGACTATAAATAATTACATTTTTAGATTTCTGCGTGTATATACTTGGTTACACAAAAAAACGGAATCTGTTGACACAACTGTTTTTACCGAAATACAGCAACTTAATACGTATATGTCAAATGGCAATTTATGAATTAATATATTAAATGTACTTTAGAATAAATATATTGAATAAAAATATAAAAGATGTTATTAATTAAAAATATACATTTTGAATTAAATATTATTATTATTTTGTAAAAATATACATCAATTTCTATTTATAATCAAAGATTTGTATGACTCATAAAAACTTAGGAAATAGTAGTAATTATTTAAATTTCAATATTATTATTTCAGATTATTTCAAAATTTGAATAATAATAAATAATTTGTATATTATTAAATATAGTAGGTATTATATTTTAATAAATTATCTATGTATATATATAGTAAATAAATATATAAATGTATGTTATATATTATTGAATATAGAATCGTAAGTAAGATACTATAGTAACATTTTCGAAATATTTGTTTTTCAATAAGTTATTTATTTTTCATTATATTACATTATTAATTCATTTTAACCTTCCTATATAATATCTAATATTAGTAATATTACTATAATTTTTAATATTTCCAAACTAGTATAAAATGTAAATACTATACATTTATAGTCTACGAATAACCCAACTATAATGTATTTGTACGATATAAATAAAACCATAGGAATACGATTTTTTATATTGATGCTATTATAATAAATTTGATATCATTAGACATATTATTAAATTCTATAATAGAAGTATTTTAGTTTATTTTTATTTAAAAAAAAGTTATGCACAAAAAAAATAGTAAAAATAATACATGGTGTAGATAGGAATTATGCATGTTTTAATTAATTTATAATACTTATGCAATCATGATTCATTCAATAATTTATATTTTGTAATAGTATATATTCGATATTATTAACACATAGATTAATAATCATATTTGTATCCGCTTTTTGTATTGTATTCAATAAATATATATTATTATTATATAATTATTATAATATATACACACTTATATAATTATGTAAGCCTATTTATTTAGTATTAACAAAGATTTTGCGAAGCAAAGATATAACACTCCCTATACATGCAACATAATTTAGTAATATCCCCTGCTGCTGCTAGCAGTAGTATCGAAATCACTGAAATAGATTTAGGTTAGGCTCTATTTGCATACAACAATTTTTTCATTGCTCTATTAAATTACATGCAATATAAATTAGCTTTTATTTACTAAATATATACTTATAGCATTTAAAACATACATATCATATTTGTTTGTTATATATTAGTAATGAACACTTAGTTTTCATCATATAAATATTAATTTAAAGCATATTATTTAACATTTTAAAAGTGTTTAGTTAAATACGAATTTACATTATAGATAACACATAGTTCCTAAAAGTAACCCGCTATAGGTGGCACTGGGGTATTTTGTATACAAATTCGAAAAACACGATTGCGCGTAAGTGTTATATCTTTCCTTCGGAAAATCTTTGGTATTAATTCAATATAAATATAATGGGATATGTATATAGATATACAAAATGTTTAATCTGGTATATATATATATATACCTCAATCCAAAGTGGCGAGTATTAGAATCATTTAGAATTATATTTTAAAGTGATGCCACACATGAAAATATACGCACGAAACAACCTCACTTGCGAATATCAAACGTTTCTATAAAAACATAATTATTTTCAAAATGCATGCGAATATTCGTAGGTATTTACGTTTTACTTCTATTTATATACCTCACTTTAACTCTCCCTAATAAATTCAATATAATGTTAACATTTTAATTAATACATGTAAAAATGTATATAATTATACGAGGGATTTCCATATAGTTTAGGTGTGGAATAGACTTTATAGATATAATAGCCATACCCGAGCTAGCTTTGCTATGTTTTTTATTGTTTATCTATCTATTTTTTATTAATTATAGCGATTCCTGATTCTGCATTTCTGCCGTACACGACCCGTAACATTATGTATTATATATTAACTCATTGATAACAAAATTATTGTCTAATTAATTGATAACGAATTATATTGTTGATTTTATTTTATATTGTATAAAATACTTTTACTATAATTTTAAATAAGCATTTTTTATATTTTCGATAATGATAAGTTATTAGTATTTAAATCGTAATTGAACCAAAATCATATTTTGATACCCGAAACCTTCCATGTAGTCAATTACCCGAAACTACCCGACATCATTTACAACACTAATATGTATATTATATTTAAATATTTATAAAAATATATATATATATTAGTCATTAATATTTTCTTGTATAAAAGAATAATAAATTAATTATGGATTCTTACATGTCAATTTTATTTCAAATTAAAATACTAAATATATCAATTGTATCAATTATGTTATATTCATTTAAACAATAATCAATTAATTATTCTTGAAAACTTATATAAATCTTTATATTTGATCAACATTAATAATTTAATTTATATCAAAAACAGATTTTATGTATTTGTATCAAATAATCATAAATATATTTAATTGTATTTCATTTATTTATATTTGTTAGTGTAATTATATTAGAATAATACATTACATAAATATTATTATTTGATTCAAACATTAACATAATTATCAAAATCAAATTTAGTATATTTGTATATGAATCATTAATCAGAAATGTATTTATATTAAAGTATATTTGTATATACAAGTTGTTAAGTTATTAGAAAAAGAATCAATGCGTTAAATACATTATTTATTAACTTTGTACATTTATCACGGCTCTTATAGATAGGCGTCTAGCATTGCTTAATCATGTGAGACGGTGATGTATGGGCATATCCCTAGCACTCGGCGTGTGTTAGTATAATGCGAGATAATAATAATAATACACAAAGTAATAGTGATAATAACATAACATCACCTCTTCTAAGAAGAAGATATATTACAGGACAAATCGGTAGGGAGTGTGCCTGTTCCTGGAGCTTCGGCGTATAGTTTCCTAAGCTGCTTTTGTTCTATAATAGCTGTGTGTGAGAGGATGGTATTATTATCAGATGGTGGTGTTGGGTAATTAGATAAATGTAGTGTTTGAGTGGGGGTATTCTCTATGGTGGTGTAATTTTCTTGGGGTTAGTTGTAGGTGTTGATCGTATTTTATGTCTTGTACGTCATAGGATGTTTCCCGTATGGGTACACATGACATATGATTCTGGTTCGTTTCTTGACAATGGTAGCTGGGGATCATGTGAATTTTAAGGAGTCTCGAATTTGACAGATTTGAACGTTATGTACGATGTATGCAGTTTTCTTGCAAGTAATGTCATCTAGTTAATTTATGTCTGTTTGATGTGTTTGTAGTTTCGTGCGTTCTGATGTTTGGATTGATGTAAGAGTAGGTGTAGAGGGCTGGGGTCATCATATTTTGAGGGTTATTTCTCTAAGATAGTAGTGCTTTAGTTATCTTATTGATGTCTGTATTTTTTATAATGTTCTTTATGGTCTGAACGTGTCTTTCTATGAATTCATTTGATGCTAGGTAGTAAGGACTGGATGAAATGTGGGTGATGTCCTATTAGTGGAGGACATATATGGTATGCTTCTGATGTTTGGTGGTAGTTTCCAATTGCTTATTGGATGTGTCTGGAATCTTTCGCATTGGTTGGAATACCATATTACATATAATATCATGATGTCGCCTTACTTCTTTGGTGCATATGTTATGCTGGATACCTATGCTGTAGGCTTATTTACCGATATGATGATTCCTTTGGACATCATACGCTATAGTTCTATATATACTTTAAAGTTGATTTCGACACATTTATTCGCATGTAACAAGGGTCGTACTTATTTGTCGAGGCTTATTTGAAGTGTTACGGGGAATATTCTGGTATCATTTTTGGCGGGTGGTTTTGATATAGGTGGGATTATGTCTGTGCATAATATTTTTATGAGGCTTAGCCTTCTGCAGATGTGTCTATTAGTCATATTATAGGGGGTTGTGGGGATTCGACTATAGTGAAGTTTATATCGTATAATATGCCATTATAATTATAACATATTATTGTTATGCCGTAGGTCGCAATAGGTTTATTTTCATATGCTAAGAGTATGTATGGATAGGGGTTAGTTAAGTAGGCTTTCTAATGTTATTGTATACCTTAAAGGATAGTACATTACTTTAAGACCCTTTGTCAACTTTAAATAATATATATGTTCTATTTTTAAAGGGTATGAATAGTTTAACATAATTTAATAAAAACCTTGTATCTTATGTCCTGGTCTGCTACATGTAAGTTTGATGTAATTTAGTAGACTCCTGTTTCTTATAGTTCTTATAGTAATGTCTGCTCCTACAGAAGGATTTGAAGTTATTCATCTTGTTACAAGCATTGCATCTGAGTCCGAGAGCTGCTTCCTGTAATTTATTTCAACATAGTTTTTTTTGTAGTTTTAAACTATATAATTGAAACAAAATATTAATTAGTAAATAATTTAAAGTGTTATATATTACTAACGTTAATCAGTACATGATACCGTGTTGAAACTCATCAAATAAACTGGATTGCAGGTATCCAATTCTATATAATTTAAATATATTAATAAATATATATATACTTAATAGTTACTGATATTTTGAGTAACATATATGTATATATGAGTAATTTATATATATAAAAAATAGTTAGTAGATAATTAAGTATGATAATAAATATTATATACGATTAAATAGTGATATAAAATGAACCAAATAAAACATGCATATTGGAGTATATAAATTACCGGCAAAGATCTAAAAATTATTTAGCTGTAGTAAGTTTGGTGGTGGTAGGTGCGATATGTATTTTTGAGACGGCCATTTTGTTGAATTCATATATCTAGAGATAAGGAAGCATTTTCTCTTTTTTTTAAATGTTTCTAAAATACTATTTATTGATTTAAACTATTTTTTTTATTATATAAAAAAGAAAGAAAATCATATCTATTACATAAAAGTAACAAATATATATTTTACAAATAATAATTCTATTTTTGAATATGGGTTTTGTTATATTATTCATATATATGTTAATTATATATAGAAAAATAATTAGGTAGATAGCTTTGTACTTTTATCTAAACATTCATTTATATATGTAAACATAGCATATATTATTTCTAGTAAAATAAATAAATTGTAAAGTAATTACATTATGCATTCAGCTAATATAAAATCAATATTATAAAATAATAGTTAATAGTTTATAAGTTAAAGTTAATAATTAATAAGTTTTTTTATCTATATATAAATGTAATTTTTATAGAATTTATATATTAGATATAAAATATTATATAACAATATATTTTAAATATCATGCTATAAAATATGCTTTTTATGTTATTTAAAAACTTATTTAATTGGTAATTTGTTCATAGTTACTAAATAACATATATGTTATATATGCTATATCATCAATTAATAGTACATATTAGTGATCTAAATTTTCAAATCTTTCAATTCAAGTTTCAAATCGAGTCACATCATTTTCAAACATTTATATAAATTATTATTTCAAATCTTAAATCTAATTTTCGAGTCAATTCGAGTCACACCTATTTAATTTTCAAAAATTTGTATGGATTAAATTCACTATTTATCATAGTATTGTAGCCACATTATTATACGTAATATGTAATTTATATACTTATAAATTATATAAGTCATTATTTATATGTATATATATATACAATAAATGTTCCTTTTTTTTCGAGTTTATTCCAAATTATAGTACTAATTGAACTTATTAAATATATTCCTATTATATATAATAGGAATATATTTAATAAGTTCGATTAGTACTATAATTTGGAATAAACTCGAAAAAAAAGGAGCATTTATACGATCAGAGTGATAGATTATTAATATAGATGTAGGGAACTAAATTAGTGAACAAACGTATATTAATAGATAATAGATAAGGACAGGTAGCTAATTGCATATCCTAAATTATTATTATATAATACTCATGAATCGATTTTATATGATACATTGGATGGCATTTAGTGTATGATACACTCTCAATATATAACTCTATGTAGAGAAATATGTACACTTATTAACTATTTTAGTGTTTGTATATTATATATGTGTGTATATATGCATGTATGTAGGTAGGTGTTTATTTAGTTAGATAGGTATGCAGGTAGGTATATGTGTAGATGGATAGATAGTCAGGCAAATATGTAGGCAAGTATACAGGTGGGGAGGTAGGCAGTCAGGTATGTAGGACCTACATATATATATACATTGGGAAAGTAGATAGGTATGTATGTAGGTAGATAGGTGGGTAGTATAGTTAGGTAGGTTGTAGGGCAGGGAGGTATGTATGTAGGTAGATATATGGATGGGTGGGTAGATAGGAGGTAGGTAGGTGGGTGATAGGGTAGTTATATAGGCAAGTAGGTTGGTAGGTAGTCATGAAGGTAGAGAGATATGGGTGGGTAGTTAGGTGGGTGGGTGGAAAGGTAGATAGATAGTTAGGTGGGTGGTAGGGTAGTGTATGCATATAGGTAAGTAGGTACTCAGGAAGATATTTAGGTATATGAGTGGGTGGTTAGGTAAGTAGGTTGGTGGTAGGGTATGCATATAGGCAAGTAGGTGGATGGGTAGGTAGTCAGGTAGATATATGTATGGGTGGGTAGTTAGGTGGGTGGATGGATAGGTAGATATGTGAGTAGGTAGATAGATAGGTAGGCGGGTTGTTGGGTAGGGTATGTAATATGGGCATGTAGGTGGCTGGGTAGGTAGTCATGCATATACTTAGGTTGGTAAGTAGGTAGGTATATAGGTGGGTAAGTAGGTATTCATGTAGATATGTAGCTATAGTAGGTATGTAGGAAATCTGCAATGGAATTTGTTTATGTTTACTGTGCTCTCACATTATACTTTGTTTGTAGAAGTAAAGGGGATCAACTGTATATTAGATGATGGGAAGTTTTTACTATCAATAAATTCAATAATTTATGTGACAAACATTGTTTTATGATTTGAAAGTCTTCGAATACAGGAATTGGTAAAGATTTGATGTCTTCAAACATTTTTTTGGTGATTTGAATGTCTTCGAATACATGACATGGTAGAGATTTGATGTCTCCAAACATTTTTTTAATGATTTGAAAGTCTTCGAAGACAAGCAAAGATTTGAATTTTTAGATCACTAGTACATATTACAATTTGTTCTGATATTAACTAATTTATCCATTGAGATCCTCTTAATTAATAAATATATATATATATTTATATACACAAAATTAATTTACCTTACTATGGCAAGCTTTTTCGGCACTTTATGAATCGCATTCTCAGATCATTTATATCTCTCATCACATTTAGTAGAGCACCAGACATGCATACTATATCGTCCATCGACTGCTGTATATAGTTCTTTATAGGCACCCACGATACGTCATTTATGAGATGACATTCAGAGAGGAACATATCTCGCCAGGTTCACTTTATTGCCCCAACAGTGTCCTGAATATAGAAATTAGAAAAATATAGATAAGTATAAATATAGATAACTATATTTATTAATATATATATAAGTTAAATTTGTTTTATAAATAAAATTACTTATTGGCGGAATAAGTCTTAATAGATTACTAAATAAGTCGTCAGAGATTACTTTAATAAATTAATATGAGTAATTAAGAATTAAGTAATATCACTACTCATTAGTAACCTCGTACCACTTGTAAAGTTAAGTGTTTTCATAATTCTACAATTATTATTCTAATATTTATATTTAATCATTAATTATTGATGGAAAATATAATATATACAAATATGTATATAAATAATAAATCTAGATTAGAAATTAAAATAATTTAAGATAACTATAATGTTAAATTCATAAATAATACTTTTAGAATAAACTAAATTTAATAAGACGTACTAGATTACATAGTCCGAAATGACGTCGTACAAGATTAATTTTAGATAAGTTTTTTTATAGATAAGTTAAATTGGTCTATAAATAAAATTACTTATTGACGAAATAAGTCAATAGATTACTCAAAAAGTCATCAGAGATTACTTTAATAAATTTATATGAGTAATTAATAATTAAATTATTATGGCACGAGGTAATTAGAATGTACGTAATTTAAAAGTACGACTTATTACTAAGTTATTAAATAAGTTATTAGTACTCTCTTACGACTTGTAAAATTAAGTGTTTTCATAATTATAGAATTATTCTAATATTTATATTTAATTATTAATTACTGATGGAAAATATAATATATATATATATGTATATAAATGATGACTATAGAGTCGAAATTAAAATAATCTAAGATAACTATAATATTAAATTCATAAATAATACTTTTAGAATAAATTTAATAAGACGTACTAGATTATATAGTCCGAAATGATCTCGTACAAGATTACTTTCTACCGTAATTAATACTAAACATGTTATTTAAATATAAGTTATAAATCATACTATAATTATGATGTATAAATATTAATTATTAAACACTATATGATTATACAGATAATAATATACTAAACATAATAATATAATTTTAACACTAAATGAATACGATTTTATTAATTTTATAGTTAATAAATTATCATATTTAAAATTATACTATAATAAATTATTATAAAATAATTATCAACAATTATGTATACATTACTAAACAAGTAATATTATAGTAAATATATTATGTGTATTAATAATACTATTATATTATGAATTTTTATTATATATAATGATTATCATTATGATAAGTAAATAAATATTAAGAATGTAAATTGAGCATTACTGTAATGATTACATCATTTATTTAATTAATATAAATTAATTTAATAAATGATTTATCTAGTTGACAATATTATAAATTTAACAATAATTTATGTTATACAATTATCAATAATCATTTTTATAATTATATTTCATATAATATTATACACAACATTTAAAATATGTCTAGTGAGCATGTTTTAGATTTAGAGTTTAAAATCGCGTTATTGTATTTGTATGGTGTTTATTAGTTATGTGTATTTGCACATAATATAATATATTATTAATATATTGATTAATTCAAATCTAATTTAATACTGTTACTCGAGTAATCAAAATAAAAAGTTTCCATATTTTATTCACAATACTATTATTATAACTTTAATATTCACAATTATTTATTATAAATTAAATTATTGTATTAATAATTATTACGAAAAATAAATTTAATAATATAAAGCAGATTTAAAAACACATGTTATATTCAATTATTGAATATTTCAAATTGTATTTTTTAAATAATTTAAAATATATAGATAATATTAAAAATGTTGTATATAATTAACTGTTAATTCAATTTACAATTTAATTTATAAATATATTATTTAAAAATATTATATTAATAAAAAACTAACATATAATTGTCTGTATAACTTGTTTAGATGAATATATTCAAATGAATTAAAATTATAGTTTATTTACATCAATGATTAAAATAACGCATGCGCATTGAATATTCTCATTATAATATGAAACTAGAGTATATGATTCATCATAAATAATGGATACCTAGTAGCGGATTATATGCAATCTTAATTGTAACCCCATTCGTGTTTATTATGCATGAATAAAATTGAATACCATTCCGGTATACTTTGCGTGGGTTTTTTTAGGTTGACAATTATTTTGTATATTTGTCATTAATGATTATTTTATAAAACCAAATATGGAACATTATATTATATATATTAATTAAGTATAATATAAAATTTCAAATTGATACCTATTGTTAAAAAAAGGTATGCCCATTAGGTATATTTTTGATTGTCAGCCGTTCCCGTAAAGAATGACTATATATATATATATATATATATATATTTAATAAATATTATTTATATATATATATATATATATATATATATATATATTTAATAAATATTATTTATATATATATATATATATATATATATATATATATATATATATATATATATATATATATATATATATTTAATAAATATTATTTATATATATATATATATATATATATATATATATATATATATATATATATACTATATAGCATATATTATATACTGATATATATATATATAATTATTTCTAGTCACATGGTCAATGAGGGATGTACACAATTACAATGAGGGAAAAGTCAATGGTTACCTACATAATAACATTTATTACGCCGTTAAACCATTATAAGTAATGTTTTCGACCACTATTAAGCAGGGTTGTTTGAGTTAGTTCGTTCATTTTTTTCAAATGGGTTTTTCATCATTTTTTTCGTGTTTTTAAAATAAAAAAACCATTGTTTTTTTCGGTTTATTTGGTTTATTCGGTATATTCTGTGTTTTTTTCAAATTTTATATAAATATAATAGTACTACATTAATAGTATTATTAATACTGTATTAATATTGATTATGTTGTAATATGTTATAATAATTATCTATATAATATACTATATGACCACTTTTATGTTTCTATATTGCTTTTAATTAGAAAATAAAATTATATAGATGAAAATATAATATACATAATCGAAAAGACTCTCTATGTCTATGATAATATATTATATAATATGAATTTCATATTATGACATATTATCAAAGTTTGAACTTTGCTGTATAGACTCTATAGACCAAAGTTTAACTCAGCTCTTCTAAAACAAGCAGGTGGAAGTAAGCTAATGATGCCTATTGAAACACGATGGAATACGCTTCGAGATAGTATCAAGAGCTATTTAAAGAAGTGTACGATATTATTTAATATATGAGAAGATAAAAGAGAAGACATTGATAAAGATATTAACACAAAAATATCGGTTTGAAAAGAAATGCCGAAGATATGCTAAAAATAATGAAACCAATTTCTATATACTTAGACGTGCAAAGTGATTCTACAAAAATGTCAGATGTTGTTAGAATCTGGAAAGATCTAATTGATGATGTAACAAATATTATAAATGATGATGTAGGCCTAAAAAATAAAATTGAAAAAATCCAAAGGACATTCACTAAAAGGCTTTTCTATAGATGTGGTATACCATATACAAATTATGAAAATAGGTTATTATTCTTAAACTTAACTTCATTATCTCAACGCAGGTTACGGGCTGATCTGATTCTTACCTATAAAATTATAAATGGTCTAGTTGATGTTGATTGCTCGGGGCTACTTGAAACGTATTCATCAAGAAGTCGAGGTCCTTCCATTAAAGTTCGAAAAGACAAATGCAAGACTAATGTTACTCTGAATTATTTCAGTAATCGTATTTCAACTCCTTGGAATTTGCTATCTAATTATACGTGTTCAGCAACTTCGGTCAATGAATTTATTACAAGGCTTGATAATTCATTGTATTAATATTTTATTTTATTTTATTAATTTTTAATATTGAATTATTATATTATTTTATTTTTAGTTTTATGGGGTTAATTTATTCGGTTGCATTCTCTTTATTATTATTTATCGGGTATTACGGGTGTCAGTGGACAAACTCTTGGGTCAAGTTTGCACCCCCAAGGCACAGGGATTGAGGACCCCTTTCCCTAAAGTTGATACGGTGATTAAGTGCTTGTATCTGAATAATTCCCCTTTTTATTATTATTTTTGTATTATATCATTTGTTAATCTTATATTTAACCATATGTATCATGGCATTTATAAATCATTATATATATTCGTTTATATTCGTTATTTGTTTTTTATTATTATTATTGTTTTATGTCATTTTGTTTGTTTTAAACAATAAACTATATCTATCTATCTATCTATCTATGATCAAATAATCACACCATACCATATGTCGATATTGATGATGATATCTTTAAAATAATTGAATCCTTAATGACAGCTAAAGGTTCTAGTGCTGTGATAGAAAGAATGTGTTCATCTTTGGTCTAGTTCAGAAGAAACAGACCTGGAAATGAGAATGCTGGAAAACTTGTATATTTATTCAAACATTTTAATAGTTGATATCATAGTATATATAGTATATGCTTAATTTATTGTTAATAAATTAATGTTTGTATGATACGTTATTATGTATACATTATAATAATATTTTTTATTTGTTATTAATAAATACTAAATAAATTTAAAGAATTATTTATTTAATAATTTATAATTATTGAAAAACCATGAAAACCCAAATAACCGGTTTTTTCAGTTTTTTCGAAAAAAACCCAAAAAACGGACAACCCTGCTATTAAGTGTATGGAATGCATAAATTAACATTAACACTGGTGACATTCCTACGACCTTCATTCAATATCGTCTTGCCGCATATGTCCTTCAATAGGCTAGGATTATAACTCTTAAAACACCATTTCACTATGTATAAACTATGGATAATACAAATGTGTATATTATTATTATTATTATAAGATTTTTGCAATGCCAGGCTAATTATAGAAGTAGTGTAGGTTATCGAGACAATTACCCCTATGATTAATTTATATATTAATCTTATTTTGTTATCCACCAATTTTAACTTGCTTATGTTTGTTCATTATGTTACACACCTAAGAGGGTATTTGCTATATTCAGTATCTACTATATTCGGTATCTAAATAAATTAATTAATTCATTCATAACATCGATACCCTGCCTTTACCCAACAGCTAAGATGGTTAGATTTAACTCTTTCATCGCGACCGACGAAGATAAGGAGAACAACAATGCGCTAGATGGCGATACCAGTCCGCTGCAATCCCGAATTGAGGACTCGCAACTGAAAGTCGCGAAAGTGAATAGTTCTCAAAAGTTATTTTAGTCATCGATCATTATTTATCTTAAATTACCACATTTAACTTGTATATTTAAATATGTTTTACATTTCACATATATATATATATATATATAAAATGTAAATTGCCCGGATCAACAGAACTTTACGGACAAATTCGATGGACATCGATGTCTGTCGATCGTAAAGTTAATCTTATATTCTAAAATACAATACAAATAATTTAATCTAACGATCAACGGACATCGATGTCCGTGGAATTTGTCTTTTGATCATAAAGTTCTATTGATCGAATTGTCATTGATAAAGCTCATAAAAATAAATTGTTATTGAAATTTGAATATAATTATGGTTATTTTGTATTGTCAATATTAAGCGTAGTATGTATAGTGATATATTACCCGATATGTTATATAAATTCTCGTATATTGAGAGACAGTATTTCAAACACACCATATATTATATAGGATATATAATATATAGAATATATAATATATAGGATATATAATATATATATATATATATATATATATATATATATTGTTATTTTTATTTGGTGGAGTCCTTTCATCCCATCCAGGAACTTAGATGACATTTTTCATGAATCCATGGTTTTAACGAGAGTCGATCATTTATTTATACATAATAAAGATATAAGATCACCTTCTAAATAATATTTTAAGACCTATTATATAAAATTAATTAATGGTCCGGACGAGGCTCGAATCCGTGTCCTACTGCTTGTGTGTCTGACGCCTTAGCCAAATGAGCCACACAGGCAGTTAGTCACATTTTATATATATTTATATTTTGAATAGGGTTGACAACATGCTATATATTTATTTATAGAATTGGCAAATTCGGATCCGAACTCTATCATTTTAAACACATTATATCGCAAGGTATATTATTTCTAATTTTAAAAACTTTTAAAAATTATATATACTATTTACGTATTATTCAATAGCACTACTACTACTACCATTACAACTACAATTACTACTACGATTAGATTCATCAGTAAACTAGAAGACCTAAGCCTGTTGTCTAAAGATGACCAAGTGGATGCTGCTGTCAAGATGAAACTAGCAGCTTCTGCGCGGCTCAGGGCTAGCATTAACGATACGGTCAGTGTGTGTGTACATTGTACACATAGTGTACACTATTGTACACATATTGTATACTATATATCGTGTCAACTATATAGGTGTAAACTTCATTCTTTTTTGTCATTCATTATTTATTATCAAATTATTGTTTCATGTGATTTTGTGTATATTTAACACTCAACAGACACTATCTATATCTATCTCAACTTAGTAGACACAGTTTATACTTACATACATTGTACAATCGATATAAAGTAGATAAGCTATTGAATGTAGTGTATGGCAATTTTCGATAGAGGCTCTCCAGTCGTAGCCCACTACTAAATACCTACTAAATTTTAAATTAATATTATTTATTTATACATATATATTGATAATTACTACCAATTTTAATATACTATCTATACTAAATTATATATTTAAAATACATCATATCAATATTCCTCATAATTTTGTGTATTTAAATTGAAGATATCATATTATTTTATTGATATTTATAATCTGATACATTGATATAGATAGAAGTCATACTATTTTATTGATATTTATATTCTGATACATTGATATAGATAGAAGTCACTTTAATCTATTTCGACGAAAAGCCTACTTCTTTAATCTTTGATATATATAATATGACTAATATCCAATAAAAATCACTGATGCCATTTTGTTAATTTATCGATAAAAGTGCAATTCCCGTATTTATTTTTTATATGCATTGCATTCGTCAAATGATTATCCACTTTCTTTATATCGATGGTGTAAACTTACACACATTGTATCGTGTACCCCATAGGTGATACTACTAACTAACTGGTGTTAAATCTGATGATCACATGTTGTTTATATAACAGCCATTTATAGTTAATTCGTTTATAGTTAATATATATATATATGTGTGTTTCTGTGCTAATCTGCAATTAAATTACACATTACAACTTACTTTAGATATATTCCATCGCATTATCACTAAACAAAAAGTTGTATATATAACTATTATAATATTTACTATATTATATAGTTAGTTTAGTTAATATAAGTCTATATAAGTTATTTATCTAAATTTATTTATTTAAATGTATCTAATTAATAGAATCTTATATATCCCCACTAATTTATTATTAATATTTCTATAACTAATTTCTGATGTTATGAATTTTATTATTCATAATTATATTAATTAAGGGATCATCGAAGGGTCAAAAATTGTAACAAATGTATTTATTTAAATAATTTTTACTCCATATTACTTCTTTATAATACATTTTTAGTATCCGTGAAACAATTAAACATGAACAAAGTTTTTAAATCACATAAAAACTGGTGTTTAGAACATATTATAAAATAATAAATAACATATTTATAACATTGATTTTATTTTTACATGAAGTATGAATGATAACAACTTATAGCTATGTGTATATGAATATATCGTTTAAACTGTTAAGGCTATAATACTAGTTTTTGTTGCTATATATAAATTTCATATTAATACAGAGACATTTTTTATAAACACATTTTGAATATTTATAAAAATTCAATATCTCAAAATAAATTTATGTTAATTACACGTATATACTATACTACATATTATACATATTATTCTCCATATATGTATATATGTATATATATAAACATAATAGAAACTAATTAGATCAATATAATGAATAGATATTTGTGAATTTTACTTTATTGATATATGTATCTTATCTATTCGACATGTGATCATGTCAACATGCATGTGTTGTTGTTGGATCTCCCCTTAATATATTTATGTTAATATATAAATATATACTAATTTATAAGCCATAATAGTAAACGCGTTAATAATATCCTATATCTGATATTTGAATTTTTGTAATGACTTAATTATAATTAATTTAATTATAAATTTAAAATTTATTTTATATATATATATAGATTCCATTCGATGTCGTACATCACTGCGTTGATACGCCTAATACCCATCTGCCCCCATAGTCTACGAACAAGTTGAACTCTGGTGCGGGGCGTCGTAAGTACACTAACCTCGTAAGGTTAGAGGTCAGCAGTGAAAGGTTCATACAACAGCGGGAACTTCTCATCTCTTCCGGTCACACGGCTAAACCCTGCAATGTCGTCAAGGTCAGTAGCGGACGTGTGGTTACAGTTAATGGGGTATAGATGACCTTAAGGGTAGGCGTGTGGTTACGAGTTAATTATCACGAGATGCACCACTCGCAATGATTATAGTAGATATGCTCTAAGCGCTTAGAATAATACAATATAATTATGTAATAATGCAATCATATATAGGTAAAAATTATATATTTTATTACATATAAATTAATCCTATCCTATTAATCCTACTAATTTTGCTTAAATCATATTATAATTGACATAAATATAACATATATATATATATATATATATATATATATATATATATATATATTTATTAAGTATGGGTCAATTATATATTTAAATTTAAATACACTAATTTTGTATATTTTTATTTATATTTTATTTCAATAATTATTCTTTTAATTATTTTTATTAAGTTAGAAAATTTATGAATTCAAAAATTAAATTATTTTGTAATTTACATAGGAAATAGTTTTATTAGTAATAATAATAAAATATATATCAAAAGATAATAAAAATATTGGAATACAAATGATATTTGACGAGGTAATTTTTGATGACTTTAGAATATAGTTATAAGATTGTGTATAGTAATAATATTATTAATAATATTTTGGTAGATAATATCCACAGGATTTACTATTATTGTATGTTAATTGTAACTAATTGTTATTGATTAGATAAGTAGATGAATATATTTGTATGTATTTCATATAATACTAAGCTATGGGAAGTAATCTGGGGGGACTTTATGTTATATTTATTTATATTAATAATATTATTAATGAAATATATTAATGAAAATGTATATGTTGATACATGTTATCATAGTTTGATATAATACATTTAGTTAAAACGTAATATCATAACTATATGAGATTAATTAATATATACTTAAGAATTTAGCATTAATATTTTATAATATATCTCCATAATTACCCGAGCAATAGTAGTATTATGTTTAGTATTATGTTCAATACGTTTTTATTCATGATATATTTTGAATAATTGTATTTTAAATAATGTACCTCATACGTATAACTCATATGTATATATATATTATCATGCGTTTATCGCAATTATGTGTACATACGTGTATCTGTATTTTTAAAGAAATAATATTTTATTTATCTAGAATATTTTAAATATTATAATTAGTAAAAATAAAATAAATTTAATACTTAAAGTAATAAAGGCATTATTACTTTGAGATTCGTCTCAGATTACTTTACTATTCATATTATCATATACAATATATACATGTGTATTCATATTTGTATATATTCATACTTACCGATTTAATCAATTACAAACATAGATTAAAATCAGTGTATTGATATTAGAATAGTAAATCTTCGTATACGCGTTTATTAATAATCGTATTTCTAGAAATTATTCTATTTAACTACAAATTAAATTTTTACGAAATTACATATTTATTTATCTCTTGTCATCACTATTTATCTCATTGCAGATAATCTGTTTACGTATTTCGTTGCGTTCTTATTTTATATTTATATTTATGTTTTAAAACATATTTTATTTCCATCCATTCTATATACAAGACTAATATTTGTTTTTTATATAAAATTATGTATATTATACCTCATTTTTTGTTATAAATAGTTACTCTATATAAAACTATTATACATATTGAGGGTATGTAAAACAGATAAGATCTTTATCGTATGATTTAATTATAAACAAAACATATGTATTAATAATTTAAATAAATAAATATAATTACACAGTTTTGAAATTTCTAAAATAATCTTATTTTCATTTAATATTATGATTATTTAATTAAAATAATATAATTGAATGTATACAAATTATTATTATTTACATACTTTTATAAAATAGATATTTTGTAGTTATTTGTTTATTAAAATATAATTTATATATTATAAAAATTTGTATATTTTAAAATTACCTAAAATGCAAATAACATATATTAATAATTTGCACTATCGCCTAAACTTATTTATTTAATATTTAATATAAATATATTTAACGTACTTAATTTATTCAAGGTACTTAATTTATTCATTTACAATTTAGTAAATAGAGCTATTTTTTATTACAATTTATCAAACAATATAAATGTATAAATATACGCAGTAACAATACGCGGTATAAACATGATATTTAAATAGTTGAATTAATCACTAGATAGTGCATACAAAATCAAATATAGACCTATCGGTACGCAAATAATTAATCGTTACCCCCCGAACTCTCACACAGAACGAAGATGAGAACAAACTAGAAGACTTCTACGCCGACTTTGACTTCGACCTCGAGTTCCTGAGTCTGGAACAAGACTCCGCCCTCGAAGTCGTAGGTCTGAGAGCCGCGCCCCCCCACAAGACATTCGATCTCGTCGTGCACCAAAGACTCTGGAACTCCACGATATGAAGCGATGGGGCTCGGCTCGGAGCCAGTAACGTGTACGCTGTTGTGATGCTTAAGACTTGAGACGGTGGTGATACGTGATATCGTCTGATTGTTCACGAATTATAACTGTATAACCGTTAATCGACTTTCGTTATGTATTGTTATAATTGTCACGTATTATTTCATAATTAATAATATATCGCACGTATTATATTTGATTATGAAAATAAGTCAATTTTCTAATAAACCTATTTATGTATCAAAATGATTAATTTACATTATACTATTAGTTTTAGATATACATATAAGTACAGATATAGGTGATGTTATAAGTATAGACATAGGTATGCGTATAGATATAGTTAACCAGCATTATGCTTGGTATTTAATTATAGAATGAAACATACATTTTTGATTTGTAATAATAAATATTAAATATAAAATCATATAAATAGTATATAATTAGTATAAATTATAATAATACTCATTTTTCCTTATATCTACTATATAACAAAGATTTTCGAAGCAAAGCTGTGTCACTAATTAATTTGTTAAAGTAATGAAAAATTGCGCCACCTATACTGTTTGTATTTGTTCACTATTATAAATGAAATTTTATGTACATTACTTTAATACAATAATAATTTAATTTATAATGTTTATTTTAATAATATAAATTATTTTACTTAAAATATACAGATATATTTGAGAAATATGATAAATTAATAGGTCCATTTTCAATGTAAATTATACATATTTTGTAACATACTTTATTATGTAACAATACTTTGACAATTCGCTATTTTAATTATTCGAAACTAGTATTTCTATCTATAATCTGCTTTTAAATGTATTTCACATAAATAGATAAAAGTTACATATATTTTCTTCGCAAAATACCAGTATATAATTTATAATTGCATATAATCTAAATAATATATTAAATGTGATCTTTACCAAAAGCAAAACTACTGGAATTCACAAGTAAAAATTGTGCTCTCACTCTAAAAACTTATTATTAAATAATAGTTACTAATTATCTACATTATATTTTGTATTACGTCTAGATTATATATATATATATATATGTTCTCTCAATATATATAATATATCTATAGTATGTTTAAATACGTTAATAATTTGTTTAGAATTTCATCAATACAATCATTGAATAAACTAAATCAAAATACTTCCAAGTGGGTTAACAACTGTTTAACGTCTATCTCCCCGGTTTTATAGACTATATAATCTAGTTAATCAAATTATACTAAAATATACACTGATAAGCTAAACTTTTTTAATATTATTTTCTGAGTAAACAGATTTAAGAATTACTATTTAGGTTTAATTTCTAGTATGCATCTTCGTAAAATATAATATTCACTAATTAATATAGTCATTTGAAATTTCAGAAGTTATATATCATATATCTGAGTGATATTTAATATTAATAACAATATTATCCACCTTTAATTACATCATTTAGTTGAGCTGCAGGGTGTGAGACTACAGATTGTGATAATGACTACATGAGATAGTGTAAATAGGAATACGAGTGGGTAGTCACATGATCTCTATATTATCCTATGTGCTTTACAATATAACTGATTATTATATAATACTGAATATATAGTATATTTTTTAATTGTAGTGTTTTTCTTAATTAACACTCATTTCTAAATCGTATTCAAAGTATTGTAATTATTTTATTATGTATGCTAATATTTTATATGAACATTGAAACTCCAAATACTACATAAATTATGTCATTATTGCCGAATTTTCGTAATGCTCGTATTATCATTGTACTGAATAGACTGACATTAAAGTAGATGTAAATCCACAAATTTCAATTAATGTCGTTATATGTGAATTGTCATTATACACGTCGGATAATATAAGCAGCTTTCACCGCACATCGAATATAAAAAATACATATATATAACGTGAATAAAACCATAGAAATATCTGTTCCTATAACTGTTTATTTATTAAATGGGAAGCAACGTCACACATACGCGCACACACACACACACACACATATATATGATTTTAATGATGTATTATACGCGAGGAGAAAACACTGCGAGATACATAAACACGGGTCGTAGCTCTACTAGATCTAGTGTATGCGTTTCTATATAAACACGCTGGTGGGTGGGCGAATAGAAGTTTCTTTTTATCCGACAAGGACATGACCTCTAACTTTGCTTTTCTCATCGCCGTAGTAGTAGTAGTAGTAGTAGTAGCTGTAGCTCTATCTCTCCTACGCACGACTATAGTACGATATCGTGTTAGATGAAACGACGACTCGTCTAACCGGATAGGTGAGCCTATAAGGTCAGGGTTAGGTCAGCGAGCGCACGCGCGTGTATAACACATATATGTGGTCAATTATACAATATAATGAGAACGATGTATTAGAATAACTATTATTGTACGAACGCGCACACACATATATATATATATATACATTTATATATTTGTAAATTTAAAATATTAGAATCACTTTAACAAAACACGGAAGAACGCGTCTTCCATGACGATAACGGGCACATAGGGTAGCGTTAGTACCAAACAATTAACAATTGGAAATCGTGAATGAAACACGATATAATAATAGGACAGCGCGACACACACACACGACGTAATGAGTCATAGGAGGAGGGACTGTCGTATACGTACGTGTGTGTGTGTATAATGATAACGTGATAAAGCGGTGTAATAAAATGATGAACTCAAATATACTGTGGAGAGGTCGAGATTAAGCAGGCGATTTGCATTATAATAATAATTATAATAGTAATAATAAGAGATAAAAAACCTAACGAAATATAACTAATATTAATAAAAAATAATGTGATAATAAATAAAAGTGGATACGAATTCTAGCATTGCGTATAACGCCTAACTACAAAATAATGTAATGATGTTTTAAATACACGCGCCTATCTAATAGAAATATTCCAAGTTAGAGGCGAGAGATTTACAGCAATGGTAATACTCTAATATGTTTTGTTGATATACGGATTACATGTGATCAGTGATGGTCAATAGAGGGCAGTACTGGTCAGTGATGTGATCAATAGAGGGCAGTACTGGTACTCCTATTCGTGGTATTGTTTTAAACGTAGAGAACTACATTAGTTTGGCAACATTAACAAGAATTCCTGCGCACGAATATTGCGTCCAATGAAATATCTCCACTGAACTCCTCGGCTCTGATCATCCGCAACCCGATCTATAGAGAATATAAGTGTTTGTTAGTATATATATATATATTTTAGTAACCTATATATATATATATATATATGTGTGTGTGTGTACTAGTTTTTATAAAGCTAATAATATGAGAATTAAATAAAATTATTAATTTAATTTAGTGTATAATCATTTATACAATTATCAATTATATTTTTTTATATCACGTTACCAATAAATAAATAATATTAACTAAATATGAATATAATAAAGTAAACATATAGTAATTAATTATCTAATTTAATTTAATAAGAACAATTTCTATTGTAAGACATTTTTAATTAATAAAAATTAAAATTATAATTTTTATTTTTTTATTAATATCATTATTATTTTACAAAAACGCACCATTTTAACTACCATATTATATAACATTTCCTACCAATGCGTGGAATACAAAGTTATCTGAACCCCCCCCCCCCTAACACCCACGCGAGTAGTACTAACCCTATCATTGTACTTGAGATCGATGGTGACGGATCTCTGAGACCATCTGTTTCCCTGGTCCCCCTGTATGCTCCACTCCAAGCTGTACTCGTGGCTGATAACAATAATACATAAGTGGCGTTTTGAATAGTGTGTATTTCAATTGAATGTAGGTAAACTTTCATAAATTACATAACGTTAAAATTTAGATACATATCATTACAATTTACTGTAAAGGTATATACAGGCTATAAGCAACTAGTGTAGGCCACCTATTGCATATAATGTACACTTAAACTTGCTCTGGATCTCTATATATTATAATATATATATATATATATATATCACCTGCACTTGCACATTATATAACATTCAATTGTATTTGCACAATTACATCAGTTCCGTTTTAAATCAAATAATACAGACATACGGCCACAAGAGTTTCGTTCCGTTCATAACATTATTAACAACCAAGTGTATATCGTGGTACACTGAAACGTTCAGTTTACAATACGTCCCCCCCCTGTGTACTGACCCATCAGTGATGGGCCATCGCCAGCCTAGGACTTACCCCATAAGCATAGTACAAACCCCATGATCCCTAGTACTTACCCCATGAGCATAGTACCAACCCCATGACCCCTACTATTGACCCCATGACCCCTGTGTACTAAACCCATAACCCCTATGTACCGACCCCCCGCCCACTGTGTACTGACCCCATGACCCTTGTGTACTGAACCCATGAACCCTTGTGTACTGACCCCATAACCCCTGTGTACCGACCCCGTGACCCCTGTGTACCGACCTCCCGCCCCCGTGTACTGACCTCGCGTCTCTGTTGACCACGACGTCCAGTCTGCCAGTGTGGAAGCCGTACATGTGATAGTGGAACTGTAGACACACCTGACCCGAGTATCTCAGGTTGGGCAGCATGATTCTGATTCGTTGAGCAAGTATTACATAATGATGCGTAACAATAACCCAGCCAGGTAATCTCGCTTATACACATGTTGTTTATTAGCATACTTCGAGGTAAGATATTAAATAAAATCTATTGATATATCTATGCATATGTTTAATTTATTATCGATATTTCTATGTCTCTCTCCTCTCTATTTGTCTATATATCTGTCACTCTTTTTCCTATTTATTTCCTCTACCAATCTCTCTCTCTCTCTTTCTAATCTCCAATAATATTTTGAAATTATTCAAAGAAATTTATTATTAATTTTATGGTTACTGTAAGTTACTAACTTACTTATGATGAATAGTTGTATTTATAACTCAATTTTGTGAATACAATTGATAGTTTAAACAATGTACTTACCCTGTTCTGTCACCCTCTCTTCTCGGTTTACTCGCTTCGGCATAAATGTAATAGTTACCTATGTAATATATATACTTTATATATATATATATATATATATATATATATGTGTGTGTGTGTATGTTTATATATTATTGTTCACAATCGGCACATTACATTGTAATTCGATATGTAACAGCAGTCGTGACTGGTACTTTTAAGTACACTAGTACTATAGTATTATTACAGCTATTATTTAGTAGTAATTGAAAAGATAATGAAGTATAGAAAATAATTAACAATTTAGTAAGTTTTTTAAGTAAGTAAATATTATACCTATAGTTATAGGGAGTAAATAAGTAACATTTGTATGTTATAGTTGTAAGTAAGACATAAGCATTATAGACATTACTAGGGGTAGTAAGTTAGCTAGCTATGTGTAACAAGACGAACCATTGTAAGCCCTACTAGGTCCTGTTTCCTCGCTAGGGGTGGGACCTCTCCACAAGGTCATATCGTACTGGTCGTCCGTCTGTTGTTCAAGGTCGCACATCGTACTGGCACCCGACGACGTCTCGAAGTCACACTTCATGAGGTAGTCTACGGGGTGGGGGTGGCGAGGGGTGGGGTTAGACCGCGGGGTAGTTGACCCGGTTATAGGGTGTTCACGCGATACGCAACGTGCTTGCCGCGTTACAGTTTCCCAAGTGAAAGTTACATACTGTCGTACACGCAGATATCCCAAGTTTAACGTACGTACGACGGAAATAGAAAACGTTGAAACCATCACCTATGTAGGTCGTACAACACCGGTATCTAACTGTTATCCTAATATGACACCCCCATGTATTAATGGACTCGTCCAACCGATTCGGCTGAATGCACATGCCTCGCATGTGTATAAATATCGAGCCGTGTATCATTCATATTGCATTACGTTATATCCAAATAAACATACTAAAGCCTTCGCTGTCTTTACCATATTTCTCTTACACAACTTAACACTAACGTGGCGAGCATAGCACGGATCACGTGAACACCCCCGTTAGGGTGTTACCCCATGGAGCCTACACTCGTAACCACCAATATTACAATAGAACTGTGTTATGTGTAATATATGTGTGTGTGTGTGTGTGCGTTGAGAGGATGACGCACGTATTGTTTGATGTGGGTTTCACGTGGATATAATTAATATTTTAATAATTTAATTATATGTTAATCAATAGAATAGAGATTCGATATATATATATATAAAATATTTATACATAGTATAAACAAATAAAAGAGTGATTAACAAAATGGTGTCGTGAAAAAATGTGTATTAAATAAATAGTGTATTAAAAATAGTATAAGAGGTAATAGATATTAATATATTATTAATGAAACTAAAGGAAAATTATTAATTAAAAGTTTAAATTTAATTATCAAGGAAATTAATAATGTGTAAATATAGATTTGGTGAAATTTATATTAGTATAAAATACAACGCATTATTTAGTTTAAATAAGATTTCTAGAAAATTTTAAAATAATACATGTAATAGTCAAATAATTTACACTTATAATAATGTACAATCAAGAAAATGTATAATTTATAGAGAATATTGGGAATTCAATAATTACTCAATTGTCCGTTGTAAACGTCATCTGAAATTATGAGAATTATTAATGTGTAAATCATGTTAATATTGATATTTAATAATACTTATTATAGATTTAAAATAGAATTTACATATATTACTAATATTTGTATGTGTGTGTATGTGTGTGTATATGTGAGTATGTGTTAAATCTATATATTCCTAGAGTCTTATAGGGGAAAGTAACTGAATACGGACACTCTCTGTATCTCAGAAACCATAAATCCTACAAATAAAATGTTTAATGAATAAAACATTCATAATTATATAAATAGTTTAAATAAGTATTTTTTATTTTTTAATCCATAAAAATTGTTCTGATATATCTAATAAACTTATTTTTTTATTACGTTTTTAAATTTATGAACAAATTTCAACTTAAAACCTTCTTAAGAATATACAAATGTATCGATATAAAATATAATAATATATTATTAAAAACTAAAAATTTTAAACATTATAACATAATTTCTATATTTGTTATATTTAAGTTATAAATATATATTTAGAGGTCATATAAATCAGTAATTGTCACTCTTGATGTCTTAATACAGACACCCTATAATTAATCAAAGGGATGCTTGTGAACTATTCTGATATTCATAAAAATCACGTGCGTTATAATAGTAATACCACCAATGAAGCTAAATCTAAAAATGTTATTATTTAGATAGTTAAATTGTATTATTAATTAATAAAATAATAAAAATTAATAAATTAATTTTTAATTAAATTAAATTATTTATAAAGTTAATTATAAATAATGTAATTTATGATTGGTTGAACAATAATCTATAGTTTATCTAGTGGTTTATAGGATGTCCGTATCATATCACAGGGTGTCCGTATTCGGACATGGGTACCGAATACGGACACCCCGTTATCTATGGAATTAAAAGATTAAATAAAATGTTAAAGCCCAATAATATCTACAATCATATAATATTAATATATTGTAATTTTTGAATGCAAATATTAGAGTCGTAAAATGTTAAGACCATTTATTGTTAAAGTGTCCGTATTAGGTTATTTTCCCATAAACACTACAGTATAATATTTCAGTAGAACCGTTCCGACTAACTGGCAATTAGTGGTTAAATTAAATTCAATTAGACTGTTAACTCAGCCTATTCTAAAGCTACGTCCCCACCAATCAAACAGCCCGCTATCAGCACTATTGTATAGCTCGATATCTTCGAACAATAAAATCGCTTAGTTTCGGTGTAAACAGTTATAATACAGACAGATATCTAATAAATATTTTAAATGAGTAATCGGAAGCAACCGATATCAGGTTGTTGTGTTTGTGTGTGAACGTAGCTTAATACAGATAGCTTCACAATCGCGATTACACTCGTATTGTTATATATTATCTAAAGCATTTATTTTATTCAAATAGTTAATCATTAGGTATATGTGTATAAATCATAGAGTTAGAGAGAAGATTTCTAGTTATAGTTCTATGATATTAATCGTTCACCGATTAACAGATTTTAAAATCATTTAAAAATCTATATATATTTGTGTATGTATGTTTGTGGTTATATGTATATGTAATTCATATTATGTATATGCTATATAATTATATGTAGGAGTCATATTAAACGTTAATTTAATATAAATATTTAGTAAATTCTATTACTGTTATAAATATATAGACTATATTATAATTATTAAAATTAAATCAGTTAATATTATAATAATAACTTTATGATAACTAATAATAATTTAATACGTAATCAATTCAACTATTTAATTATATATAATTTAAACATATATGTTGTTTAATATGATGATAGTATACTTATATGTATATAACTAACCGTCCGGGATTTCTGTTGAGGCATGTAAATAATAGAAGTCAAAATTATATACATTATATATATATATATATAGTTTGTAAAATTGATTATTTTAAATATTATAATAATTAATGTTATATCGAAAGTATATAATAGTAAAAATTGACAAATATATCATATTAGATACTATAAATTAAAGCTATTACAAAGACATTACTATATAATAGTTAATACATGTAAACTGGTATTGATATCATGTAGATAATACGCTTCTCACTGATAACATAACGACTGGGAAACAATAGTCAACAATGTGACAACTACTCTCTCATTAACGGTAACTGTACAAAGTGAACATTCACTAATATTCCCTAATAGTTTATTTCACAACTATATGTTATCGTTAGCAAATATTTAAACTTTATATATTCGACTATAAGCATGCTTAAATAGAAACAATACGACTAGCGATGACTAATAATACGACTAGCGATGACTAATAATACGACTAGCGATGACTAATAATACACTAGCGATGACTAATAATACGACTAGCGATGACTAATAATACGACTAGCGATGACTAATAATACGACTAGCGATGACTAATAATACGACTAGCGATGACTAATAATTCGACTAGCGATGACTAATAATACGACTATCGATGACTAATAATACGACTAGCGATGACTAATAATACGACTAGCGATGACTAATAATACGACTAGCGATGACTAATAATACACTAGCGATGACTAATAATACGACTAGCGATGACTAATAATACGACTAGCGATGACTAATAATACGACTAGCGATGACTAATAATACGACTAAAGATGACTAATAATACGACTAGCGATGACTAATAATACGACTATCGATGACTAATAATACGAATAGCGATGACTAATAATACACTAGCGATGACTAATAATACAACTAGCGATGACTAATAATACGACTAGCGATGACTAACCCTCACATCGTCCCCTCCTCATGGAGATGTCGTCTAGAGCGATGTCTCCGCTGAACCGTCCGTCTGTCTCACCTTCGAACCCAATCTAGAAGTATTAGTCATAAGTTACATGTATACATAACATATATGTTATTGTTATTGTTATTTTGGTGGAATCATTTCTACCCATCCAGGAAATTAGATGAAGTTTTACACTTATAACCAAATTGCTCTAATGTACCTTCGAAGCCGCTCTCATGTTAAAGCATCTATTTTTTTTAACAAGAGACGATCATTTATTTATACACAATTATATAAGGTCACTTTAAATATTATTTTAAGACCTATTATAATGGTCCGGACGGGGCTCGAATCCGTGACCTACTGCTTGCGTGTCGGACGCCTTGGCCAACTGAGCCACGCAGGGAGTAATAGTAATAGTCGTGCATGTTAACCTATATAACACATCGCACATCGACGTATAATACATATATTAAGTGTATACAATATATAGACTTAACTACCTTACGATTAGGGGTCAGGGGTCACGGGCTCTCCCCTCGGACACCGCACTCACAGTTAACATTTACACTCTTGAAATAATATATATATATATATATATATACAAAATTAAGAATTGAAATACTTATAAATACAATGTTATTGATTACTCCTTACACCAGTGTTATACCAAGGATAATATATAGTACAGAGGATACTATAGTACCGAGGATACTATAGTACCGAGGATACTATAGTACCGAGGATTCTATATCTGAGTTATGAGTCATCTAAACACAAGATTTGGCTCACTTATAGAGAAGTTGCTAGAGATCATTAATAAATTGTTATTCAAAGAAATGAATTTCGTAAATACATGGAAGTGAAAAAAAAACAAAAAAAAATATAAATATTGTTTGTATATGTTTACTAGTTGTTACCCTAGTATGCTAGTTTATACACCCTCATCATAATACCACTCCAGTTAAACGACCATCTTCTTAAACATATTTCAGATAATAAATATTCAACTTTCTGGATATAAAATCAACCTAACTGTTACACTTAATATTGATAAGAATCGCGGTATATATCTAAAGTTTTGTATATATATATATATATTTATATGATTCTTTGTATACATATTTATCAGTATATTTTAATATATATCCGACTAATGGTCGGCGACCACAATAATAATAAACAATAGGTGGAGATCGTACACGCGCATGTGTAAAGACGTACATCACTGCCTTTATAATCATGTGATGTTAGTAACAGAGACAGGTGAACGTGTCTCCGTTGCATTGTAGCTAATGACTGTCAACCTGTCCATCAGTGTAATGATGTGCTTCAAATACCACTCTAAGTTATAGCTTATAGGTTATAGCTATGGTTTAGCTATAACCTATAGTAATAGCTATATGTTTATATATAGATATAACTATGGTTCCTAATCTATAGCTATGATATATAAGCTATATGTATAGTTATTACGCTATAGTTTCTAAGCTATATCTATAGTCTGGGGTCTATGGCTCAGTGGGACAACCAAAGCTAGTAATCCAGAGGTCCCGGGATCGACTCCAGACAGTTCTCGTTTTTCTCTTGTGTTTATCAAGAACTTAAAAACGATTAATCAAAACACGAGGAAAAAAATGCTACTATTTGTATTGTTTTGTCCGGGGCCTCTCACAGTTATTTACAACATGTACAAGTCTATGACTTCTCGAGGGGTCCAATTGTATCCACTATTTGTATCGTATTAAATATATACATGAGATTTCAATAAATAAATATTAATATTATTATTATTATAGCCTCTAAGCTATAGCCTATACTTACTAAACCCAGCGCTAACCTCAGTGATACGTTGCATGTTAAGATAGGCGGTACCGTGGTGCCACTCGATGCCCTGGTCGCCCCTGATCGACCACACTACGCGTCTACGTCCACCTTCCACCCGTACGTACACCCGCAGCACCCCTATATGGTAGCCGTTCATGTTGTAGCCGAAGCTAAGACAGCGTTGGTCCTCGCTGCTTCGGAACTCGTATCCTGTACGAGGTGTTACGTAGGTAAGGTATCATCACGTGAGGCTAAGTATGATGTGTATGATGTAATATGTGGTAATATGTGGTAATATGTGGTAATATGATGTAATATGTGGTAATATGATGTAATATGTGGTAATATGATGTAATATGTGGTAATATGTGGTAATATGATGTAATATGTGGTAATATGTGGTAATATGATGTAATATGTGGTAATATGATGTAATATGTGGTAATATGTGGTAATATGATGTAATATGTGGTAATATGATGTAATATATTTAACTCTTGCTATCTCAGAATACGAGGGAACGAAGACTTGAGACTATTAGATATATAGAGTTTCTGAGATGTGAACAGAGATGTCGAATTGTTATTACATGCATTTTCATAGGTACTAAACCAAACTAGCATTGGTCTGATATTTGAATTAACGGGATTCTGAGATATAGATACACTGGGATATCGAGAGCTGATGGTATATATATATATATATATATATATACAGAAAAAATATTAGTCATTAGATTAACTTCCGTTAGTATTTAGGATCCACCAAAAATGATTAATTTAAAATAAATTATTGATCAAATAAAGTGGTCTACAATATTACTAATAAATACTAGTAATTTGATTAATATAATGCCCACGGTGAGATTAAACTCGCATCCGATTGGTCGATCTCGCTAATCACTAGCATTCATTACTAATAGCAAAGATATAACACACGCGATATTGTTTAATTCAATATTGAACTCAACATATTAAAAGCGTTACCTGTATAGGGTTAATTTCTGAAAAAGAGTTATTCATAATGTCAATTTGTATCCAACTATACACTTTTAAAATGTAAACTAAAATGAGTTAAAATATTATTTATATAATGAAAACAAATTTTCAAAGCATATTTATATATATATATATCAAAGCAATGAGATATACTGGTTTTAAATGCTATACATATCTATGTAGCGAGTAAAAGCTAATTTATATTGCATGTAATTTAATAGAGCAATGAAAACATTATTGTAGAGAAATTATGTCAAACCTAAATCTATTTCAGTGATTTTGATACTACTACCAACAGCAGCAGGGAATACTATTAATTATGGGATATATACGATAGGGAGGATTATATCTTTGCTTAGCAAAATCTTTTGTAATATTATTTTGGATTACAAATTTTGAAAATATTGTAATACATAATAATAATATATAGTTTATTGGGTAAACAAAAAAAATTAATAAACAAAAATATGGAAGAAAGAATAGATATGAATTGATACTCAAATCGACATGGTACAAAAATTAACATTGGGTTTACATTTAATAACAAAACGCCTTGGTTTATGCATGCCGAACATTGTGTACATGTGTATAATAATACTTATGTAAGACTACCTATGTGTATATACTACTTATGTATAACTTTTCACGTGCTCCGTACAATTCTTGCAATATTAAATACTAATTTCATACGATAAACATAGAACACGTTCTATTTTTAGTAAACATCTACGCTTTTCTCTTTATAAGTATATATATATATACACGCAAGTTTCACCCAGCAACACTTTAACACAGCAAGCGCGTATTGTGTGAATACCCTATTTCACTATAAGACGTACACTGTACCTATCGTATAGGCCGTACACGCGTGTGACGTTATACATCGAGGTCACGACCTTGCCGTCCAGCGCGCGGCCTACCTGTGAGTTTAATCCTAGCGACGTCCTTGTCACGTCTTCCGGAAGCTTCTATGAACAGATAGTAGTTGCCGCTGAGAGCCTGCATGGGGCCTGTCACCGGGTACTTCTGTCCATTTATTCTTCTGTCGTGCTGGTCATGTGATCATATATCATTAGCGATGAATCATCGGTTGTTAGTCATCACTGATAGTAATTAGTTTATGATGTAATACGCACTACGGTATATGATCTATTCGAATAGAGTTGCTGTATTACTTTATGGTTAATTATATTTAATTTGCTAATCTATCAATCAGTGAGTGTCATATACCTATGCATATATATGAATTCTATTTAAAATATTATTATATATATAATTTAAAATATTATTATTTAATATGAATACGTGAATCTAATTTTGAAACTATATCAGTATTATATTTAATTGAATTTGCATCGATGATGCAAGAGATAAATATACGAGACCACGTTTCAACTTTGTGTAGATTTCAACCTGTCTCCCACTCGGTGTTTCAAGCGCTTGTCTCGTCCAATCAAAATCGTCGGAGCTATCCTGTTTAATGACGCAACTCTCCGATGATGATTCATCTTCCATATCGCAACTATACTTGTCAGCTGCCGTCAATATTAATTATTAAATATATATATATATATATATATGTATTATGTAATATAGAAAGGTTACTAATAATAATTTGCAAAATTAAAATGGTGAAAATCAAAAATATCGATAACAACGTTTAACTTAAAATAAATCTAAAAATAACTAAAATTAAAAGATAAAGTGTATACAATGAATGAGAAATAAAGGCATGCTTACAAATAACATTCGTAGTGGTGGAAGCGGTCGACCCTTTAGTTGTGGTGGTATTCGTGGTAGTGGTTGTAGTAGGTGTGGTAGTGGACGCAGTAGTGGTAGTGGCGGCAGTAGTTGTAGTGGTAGCAGTAGTGGTAGTGGAAGCTTTAGTAGTGGGCGTGGTTATAACGGTAGTGGGTGTGGTAGAGGGCGTAGTTAGGGGAGTGGTCTCTTCGTTTTTCTCCGTGGTTGTCGTAATAGGTCCGGGAGTTGTGGGAGGTCCTTTAGTCGTGTAACCTAAACAATGGAGGGTGTACGGGTACAGTGGTATGCACGGCGTACATCGTCTACATGGGGTTCTCAGATTATCGCTAAATACTTGCTGTGTCAATACTTATTTCGCACGAAAAAAATTGATTACGTTTTATTTTTACATATTTAAACTTAGGAAAAGTGATTTTGTCTCGCGCAATCGTTCGCAAGGTAAGTTTCGCGCAGCAAAACTTTGACACGGCGAGCATTATACGTATCATATGAACATCCGTTTACGTACGTAATTATAGTGACATAATAACTATACAATGGGCCCGAAACTGTGCGAAAGCGACGCGCAATACGACTGTGACATGAGGTGTAATGTGCGTGATTATTAATAAATAATAACTAATAATCTTAAAGACACAAACAATAGATAGCACGGTGATTGTTTCAGATAATAGGTGCTATCAAATCATATTACGAAGCTTATATATCGATCACAACAGTATTACTAGTGTACTATTAATATTATAAATATTATTATTCTATTATTGATATTAGTATGCACTTCAATAGATCTATTGAATATATAAATAATATACTACTAATTACATTTACTAAAACATTATAATAACCTTATTAAATCAAAAATATATATTTATACATATATTATAAATTCGTTACTGAACTTATATACATATTGACCTGATGTGGTTATAACCTATACATGTTCCAGCTTTTATCTCCAGGAAGTCTAATGCGATATCACCTCTTACTCCTTGACCTCTTATCGCTACAAATACTATCTGAGGTGGGAAATAGTTGTTGAAGAAAATGAATTAAATTTACAAGATATTATGTATATTTATATAAATCGTAGATATGTATATATATAATATAAATATATATATATATATATATATATATATATATATATATATATATATATACAGTGTATATTATACACAAAAAACTATAGGTTAAATACAACTACAGTTTAGATAGGTGAAACAATGAATACTGATAATACATAATATATTATTATACATAATTATTAAACATGTGATTAATTCATTAATAGATTCCTTCATATACAATTAGATCAATTAATGTATGCTAATATACTTTTAATTTATAATAAACATTTAACGGAGATCGTTATTATTGGTAATGATATTGTTATAAACATAATTAATACATTTATATATATATATTATTATGATAGAAGTTATATAAACTACTTATATATAATTCATATAATTCTCGTTATTTGGTTATATAATTTGAAAAAATAAATTATTAATATTATACAATTATAGTACACTATATAATTTATTCTAATACTCTATATATAAATATATATATATATATATATATATATATATATATATATATATATACTATATATTATTAACAATAATTTTAATTAAACAAAATAATACTTATGTATTATTTAATGTTCAATAAGTATAATTTTCAATTATAATATTAAATGACAAACACTGTTGTATTACTATTATTATTATTAAAATTATTTATTGACTCAATAAAATGTAGATATTTTATATGCGTCGTATAAATGAAATGAAATGTACATAAATAAAATGAATAAACGAAAAAATCTAATGATAGTTCAAGATAATAATTAAAGAAGCGGCTTGAAAATTAATAAAGTTCTAAATACATCTAATATAAATAGGATATATAATATTTGAAAGCATAGAGTGAACTCTCGTTATTTATGACTCCCGTTACCTCAGAAAAACAGAAATATCTTACATTAATATTGGTAGTTTAATTACGTATCTATGTAAATGTATGTAAGAAAAATGTATCTCAATAACTAGGACAAATTTTATCGGTCTCTACGATTCGATATATAGGGAGTTTACTATATACAGTCACATATATATATATATATATATATATATATATATATATATATATATATATAAATGGGGGCCTCTAACAGTTATTTATAAAATGTATAAGTCTATGACTTCTTGATGGGTCCATTTGTTTCCGCTATTTGTATTGTATTCAATATATATATTTGTGATTTCAATAAATAAATATTATCATTATTATTATGATATAAATATGCTATAGCCTATGGATATAAATATATTTATAACTATAATTATAGCTATATAGCTATATATATATATACACACTACATATAGTATAGAGAGGGTAGTCGGTACTAACCCTCTCATCGAAGGACAGCGAGGTGGAGACCACCGCGTGATGCCAGACGTTACCCTTACTCCCGGTCACCTGGAACACCGGCCTCTCCTCGCCCCGGAAGCTGGTGAACACCAACAGACCGCCCATGTCGTCTCCGTTCTGGTGGTAGAAGAACGTGATGCACACCTGACCGACGTACTGCATGGATGGCGTGTCTATACTGAGAGGGGGCGGGGCGGGGGGCGGAGTTAATATCACGTATGTTATTGTTATTGTTATTATTATTTTTATTTTTATTTGGTGGAGTCCTTTCATCCCATCCAGGAACTTAGATGAAGTTTTCCCTTATAACTATATATATTGCTCTAATGTCCCTTCGAAGCCGCTCTCATGTTAAGGCATCCATGGTTTTAACGAGAGCCGATCATTTATTTATACACAAGTATATAAGATCACTTCTAAATAATATTTTAAAATCCATTATATAAAATTAATTAATGGTCCGGAGGAGGCTCGAACCCGTGTCCTACTGCTTGTGTGTCTGACGCCTTAGCCACTGAGCCACACAGGCAGTTATAATGTAAATGAACAAATAAATAAATCAGATTGATTATTTCGCGTCGTAAAGCGTGACATAATGGAGAACTTCGAGAACTTCCCATGTTGCGTTAATATGAATGTATTTAAATTTTTACTTAATTATAATGTGTTACTTGAAACGCTATACTTGAAACGCTCGTCGTGTCAAATACTTGTTTCGCGCGAAACATTAAATATATTGATTTTTGCCGTGAATTAAAAAAATAGGAAATTTGCGTTTCATTGAGTTGAAACTTTCAAAATGGCACTTTCACATAGCAAACTTTGATATCTAATGAATTAAGTGAAAATTTATTAAATCTGCATTCACCATATACTTTAGTTATCAGTGATGACTCATCACTGATGATGAGTCATCAGTGATGATCACTTACATCAAAGAAATGTGTACTACCTAATCATCGATAGATAATTAGTAGTGAGATATATCAATTATTCTGCGAAGCAAATATATGCCACTTATATATATTTACATGAAATTAATTTTACTGCTGATTAGTTTTCAAAATTGGTGGAAATACTATCGTTTTATATAATTTCAAAAGAGAATTGTTAAGGTATTATTACTTAATAAATCATGTTAAAAATATGTATAATTTTACATTGTAAAAGACCAATTTATTTAACATATTTCTCGAATATGGTTTATGAATATATTAATAAAATATATTTTAAGAAAAATTTATATTTATATTATTATATAAAATTTATATTTATATAATATATTTTAAGAAAAATGGTTCTAATTATAAAATAATGTTACATTCTTAAAACAAACACTATAAATTAAATGTGTATTGCATTCAAAATGTACATAACTTTTCATTTATAATATTGGTATATTTTTCAAATTTATTGTAAATAAATATAAACTAAAAATAGATTTAGAAATAATAGTTTGCTGTACAGATGAACCAATTTCTCATTAATTACACATTAATTAGTGACATATCTTTGCTTTTTTAAATTGTTGACCATATATAATTCGGTAGTTTGCGATCGCGACGCCCCACTTGTTAATCAAATTCGTATTATTTTAAAATTAGACCGCTCCCCTAAATTATATAAAAGTTATTTTTAAATAAATTACAATTTTAAATGTTTTAAAAAAAATTGCATTACATATATATGTTATTATATAAAATATGATTATAAAAGTATACATACCATAATGTATCAATAAATATAGATTATTAAATATAAAATGTTACATTTATAATATATATATATATATATAAATTTAATTAAACTAAATTAAATAATTTTATCAGAATAAATATTTAAATTAAAAATAGAATTTTACAATATTTACCAATGATTATAATAATTAAATATTGTTTTATAAATAAAATACATGTAAAAAGATATGAATATAATATGTTAATTAAAAGTTAATATTATAATACAATCTATATCATATATTAATTAGTGTATTTTCCTGTAATGTTATCAATAACAAAAGTATGGAAAATTCAATAAAAAGTGTACATTTTAAATTAAATTGAACAACACCAGCAAAATGTAATAGTCTCATAACAGCAACATAATAGCATATATAATAGCAAGACCTCCTATAACCTCGAGGTTATAGGAGGTCTTGATAATAGCCTCAAATATTTACATTATGCTATTATGCTGCTATTATGTTGCCATTAAATAACTAGTATGCTGCTATTAATTTTCCATGTTATTATCAAGACCTCCTATAACCTCGAGGTTATAGGAGGTCTTGTTATTATACTGCTGTTATATTTGAATGTAAGTTTATTATGCTGTTATTATGCTTCTATTAATTTTTAAAGTATATTATGCTTCTATTATGTTGCTATTATACCGTGTATTAGTCTGCATTTATGTTGCCATTAGAAGTCTGTTATGCCGGTATTATGCTGCCATTAAAAATATATTATGCTGCTATTCTGTTGTTATTACTGTTACCTGGGCTACTCAACAAAATTGTTTGGATATTTTGGATGACCATGAAGGTAGATTACATTTTTGATATTCCATCAAAAATTAAAATACATTTTAAAATAGGTATCTATATCTTATACATTTTCACCACATTTAGCAGTACTTTACTACATAACGTGGTCACGTGTGCTAACTATGCCTTGTCTCCCCTCCTCCTGGGAGAGCTCATCTCGGTGTAGATAAAGTAGTCGAAGTGTTGAGCCTTGTTGGGTCCCGTGCCGTCGGTGGGCGTGGCGTGCTGGGTTCTCGTCCAATCAAAATCGTCGTTAGCTCGCTGCGACATTCCGCACAGATCGTGTTCGAAATCGCACGTGAACGGAAGTTTACCTGACGCGTTTAATACCGGAAGTTATGTAATCGGTGGATGCGCGATACCTTAATGCGTATCAGATGCAGAGATTAATTTATATTAAATTTAATTTGAATTATACACTATATTATATAATCTAATAGGATTGAATTTTGAATACATTATTTAACATATAAATATATATATATATATATATATGAATGTAAACTATATTACATATCTGTTTACCATATCATTTATCAATATATTTCGATATATATTGATAAATGATATTCTATATGATATAGACTATATCAACTACGTAAGATCAAGGTAGCAGGTTAAGCTCGCCCCTTTATTAAGCTTACTATGTCGGAGATAGGAACAGTTGCAGTTCAATATTATATTGTTAAGATCTACAAACTGTAAGTATATTGTTGTCGCGGGTAACAATCTATATAGTAAAACAATCTATGCGTGTAGCTTATAGCAAGACTAGAGGTTATAGGAGGTCTTGCTTATAGCCGACTTAACCGACCTACATCGGAGGTGAATAAATTAATAATTGTTAATACAGCAAATTGTTATTAGCAATATATTGCTTTGTGATATATAAGTAATGAACAATTTGTTTTCATCGTATAACTAATAATTTAAAAATATTAGTTTACATTTTAAAATTGTATATTTTGATATGAATTTACATTATAAACGACACCTTTTTCCGAAAATTGTTTCTATGAAGTGAACTATTAATGTATAGAAAATCGAATTACATGATTTCGTGTATTATTATAACACATAGGTATTACATAGGTATAACACATAGTATTATAACACATATACACGAAATCGCATAATTAAATTTATATATATATATATATATCTTTCCATAGACAAATCTTTGTGTATAGGGTAAATAATTAAACCTGTTTTCCCGACGCAGTTTCCTTTCTTCACCAAAATGTTATCAATAGCTATGTCACCCCGTATGTCTTCACCCCGCGTGCCGATGAAACCTATCTGATTATGCAATACTATTACCCTAAACCTGTAATACTATTACGATATATTGACCACGTGATATCGTCGCTAATACCATATCAATAACGTGTATGTTACATTTCGATATATTATATTCCTAATATATTATATATATATATATATATATATATTCATTTAAATTTAATATCGCCCGAACTTTATAGTATACTATTATAACATTACTTAATGCATGTATCACCTACCTTTACCCCCGGACTAATGGGCACCGTTACGTTGCCCAAATGCCAGGAAGAACCCTTGTTTCCGTTATAGGTCATGAAAGGTGCTCGGGGGCCGTTCACAGATGTGTAGACTTGCAGATCCTATTAGCCGATGGTATTGCGTAATATTGCGTAATGCTACGTAATGTTTAAATTAATATGACATAATAGTAGGTATGATAGTATATATTAAATTATATATTACATGGTTTCCTAGAGAAGGAAGAGATAAGAACCAGCATGCTCGATAGAGATATCTGGCAGGAGTTGACTCATACTCATGCTCGAGTAGACGATCAATATCATCTCGAAATTAAGCAAGTAAGCATATTACATTATGTTAAGTGATATCACTAATATATACAACGTAGAATGCCATGTATATATGCAGTATACTGTATACAGTATGATGGGTATTCCATTCATACTACACTATTGTGTATAAGTATATAATTACACATAGCTATACGAGATATTATATTATGCTATCAATAACGATGTATATATTAGAATATTCTAATTATATATAATAGAATATTTATATTGAGGTAAAAGTTATAATAGTTCATATATATTTGCTAGGTAGCTTATATTCAAATACATTTAAATTAAGTGGACATTATTTTCATCGCATGGTCCGTAATACCAACATTTTATTTTATTGTGTAAGTTAATTATCACACATATACACACATACATAAACACACACAAATATATATATATATATATATATATATATATATATATATATATAATATGTAAAATAAGCATACTGTATAATTATAAATATATTAAAAACGTTCGATGATGACATAAACGATAAGAATATATTATAAATCAATATTAAAAACATTTAAGTAGCATGCATGCCATGGTTACACATCTACGATGATAATTAAATACAATAAGCAGATTAACAATAATTTCGGCCGCTAGGGGTTAACTGTTTATAGTAGCAGGAAATTAATTCAGGTGGATATGTATACAGTCAGTTGATATTTCGCGTATATACTAAGGTATCTGTACATTGTTCAACTGTCCAAGCTAGAACAAGTACACCCTTAGTTAACCCCTATAGGGTAGTAACGATAGTAACGATCCTACTATAGTAGGAAGAACTATCGTCACTCCGTATTGCATTGTTAACCCCCCCCCACGTGATCAGTGAATCTATCGTACCGTGACGGTAACAGTTAGTTAGAGGATCATGTTGATTATATATTGCACCGTCAAATGGTGTATACATGCATATATGGGTATTTGAGAATATATATTATATATATATATAATATATTCTCAAATCCACATATATCGTATACCCACATATATGGTATACCCACAATTTGTTTAACATTTTTAATTCGTGTAAATATTTCAATATAATCCCAATATTGCCCATGTGCCACCGTGTTCCCAGTAAACTAAAACACGCTCGGGTTAACAGTGTTAACTTAACCCCGCCCGCACGGTGGCCCCCCTACCTTAACCTCGCCCGCACGGTGGCGCCCCCTACCTTAACTTAACCCCGCCCGCACGGTGGCGCCCCCTACCTTAACTTAACCCCGCCCGCACGGTGGCGCCCCTTAACTTAACCCCGCCCGCACGGTGGCGCCCCCTACCTTTACATCGATACCGTTCATGTTGTAGTAGAAAGAGATGCACGCCTCCCCCGAATACCCCCTGAAAGCGGGTGTCTCCAACAGGGCTGTGTCGTAAGGCCGCCTGGGGTCGCTTGCCTCGACGTACATGTACCACAGCCCCTTCTGCGCATCTTCCGGTCCGGTGCCCACGGAGGGGGTGTCTGCGCGAGGGTGGTGTGTCGTTATGGCGATGTATCGAATACAGGGTGTATATCACTTACTATCTTTATATCTCGTCCAATCAAAATCGTCGTTGGTAGGTTGCCTCATCGAACAGATGGATTCGGTTTCGAAGTCGCACGACCACGGTAAACTTACTTTAGGATTACGTAATGTTAATAGGATACTCACGATATCACGTGGTATCAATATATATATATATATATATTATTATTATTATTATTATTATTATAATCAGATTTAGGTATAAGTACCTGGGTAATTGTAGAAGCATTGCTGCTTGTCGAGAAAAGTACCCTTATATATGTGAATATATGAACTATAAACGTAGTATTACATAAGATACTATGACGTAACATTGTGTTACGTAACAAGTACCTGTTTCTTCAGATAGTTGGGAACATACGCCTCTTGTGATTTTTACCGAGTCTAGGCCTATGTCTGAAAGGTAGTCGGAACCTCTTACGGCTGTGAAGCCGACCTATTGTTGTATGTGTGTTTGCATAAGCTCACACACACAAACACACACAAGCACAAACACTCACACACACACATATATCTATAGACATATACATATATATATATATATATATATATATATATATATATATATATATATATCATAAAGTATGTATATACATATTATAAACAAACAACTTTATTTAGAATTTGAGATATATATTAATGAGTCTTATTAAAAAGTCTATAACAATATAATTATGCATATAAAACTATAGTTTTAAAAAATAATTATTATACTAATTATAAAGTGTCGTATACGACATTTTCATATTTCATTATAAGTTATAATTTATAATTGATACGACACTTTCTCAATTACTTTACGTTTTAGTGTTTATGAAATTCACGAGTACTAAATAATAAATATGAGAGGTGCATAAGCAAACGTTAGTGTTTGGTGGTTTGAAGTTAGTGGTGGCAAAACTCGTGGAAGTAATAACAAGTATGAATGTGACAGAGTTAATGATTAGGTAAAGGATGATATATATAGAGGTAGACATATATATATATATATATATATATATATATATATATACTATCTATAGATATATTATCATCTATATATATATATATATATATATATATATATATATATATATATATAGATTTCGAAAGTAATGACTTGTAGTCAGGTCACTTCTACTTAAGAGAATGTAGAATGTGTAATGGGGTGAACGTTATCAGAGCGGGTATTTATGTAAGCATCAAGAAACGATGACTTATATTTCCTATGTTTATCGTCTAAATGTTTAGGATGCATATAGGTATATACTATAGTATTAATAAATGGACATCAAAGAATCTTGATGAACTATTAATGACGCTAGACCGAGATGATCGGATACGTTATTGTGGTGGAATACGTGTTTATGTCCTACTAAGATGATAGAGTCACGTGGATTAAAGAAAAGTAGTAAAGTAAGTTAATGTTTAGAAGTGTAACACGGCGATATAGGTAAGTTATGTATACCTATAGTATACTAATATTATAGTATACTATATGGTAAGTATGTAAGGTATACCTTATACTATAGTCCTATCTATTAATAAAAGGAGGACTTGTTGGTGATTTTGTTGATATACTAGACGTCAATATTGTTTATGGAGTATACTATAGGACACGCCCTACTAATGTTTAATACACTTAATTAGGTATCAACGAGTGTTAACCTAAACCCCTAATATCTATTACGTAATCAGGTTAACCTTATCGTTGTAATTCTGTAATATTAAATCCTTTTCGTACTGTGGGTATTAATAGAGTTATATATATATATGTAAAATTATTAATATTATATAATGTTAATTATTAATTATATAATATACTATATATTATAATATACATATATAAAAGCTGCCTGTGTGGCTCTGTTGGCTTATGTGTCAGACACACGAGCAGTAGGACCCGGTCAAGCCCCTATGTACCATTACAATAGGACTTAACATAATCTTAGGAAGTGATCTTATATAATTGTGAATACATAAATAATCGGTTTTCGTTAAATCTATGGATGCCTTAACATGAGAGCAGCCTCGAATGAATAGCAAAGCCATATATGGTTATAAGTGAAATTTTCATCTAAGTTCCTTGATAGGATGATAGATCTCCACCAAATAAAAATATATATATAAATTTCATATATATATATATATATATATATATATATATATATATATATATAGGCACACTTATAGGAAACCTATATATAGGTTTAAGCTTACAATTTATATTTCATAAATTGCATGCATGCGTTAAACATTGCTATTTATTCTATATATATATATATATATATAATTATGATATAAGTTATATAAGTTAATAAATATATTATTTATTATAACGTATACACCTTATAAAATCTATAAATATACTCTAAATAAGTATATTGCATAAATTCTAAAATATTACGCTGATTAAACTCGATCATATATTTCGAAACTATTTTAAATATATGACTCATAATAAAGCCAATAATATACTTACTAATATACCTACTAATATACCTACTAATATACCTACTAATATACATTACTAATATACATTACTATAAATCGAGCCTTATATACCGTATTTATTGCATGCTAAGTTTCGATGGTGTATAATGTTGTGACAGCGATACACTAGTGTATGATATATTATATGTAATTGTACACTTACATTATATGGGTAAGTAAGTATTGTAATTATTTGGTATATAATATTATATTACATAATATAATGAATAAGTATATACATATAGTATATACTATATAATAACTATATATATATAATATCGTATACATAGTGTATTGGAATAGTTTAATTTCATTGTTTTTTCTTTATGTATTTTCTAAAAGATTTATATAGATATACGCTATAGCGTATAAGAAAAGTTTCTTGGCAAGAAAAAAAAAGAAATTAAACTATTTCAATACAATATGTATATGTTATTACATATAGAGCTCCCTGTAACAATGGTTGTCGGGTTGCGTACCTTGACCCAGTTTTCATTGTTGTGCTTGACGAAAGAGAAGGGGTTACGATACGCCTCGTCATCATCACCAGATTGTCTGTAGATCGCCATGTTGGCTACGTTCGAACCGTGCATGTGAGAATAGAACCTCACACATACCTCCCCCTCGAAACGAAGCTCGGGTGTTACGATTCTAACGGATGCGATTATTAATTATGACGCGCAATTATTATGTATTTATAATATAATGTATATAATGTAGTTATACGTGTATGCATACTATACGTTATTGTTAAATAATCTATATACAAGTAGTATCAATTATAATGTAAAAACTGTACATACTACAGTAACTTTTCTAACATTTTAACATGATTTCTAATTAGAAAAAGGTTAAAAGGTGTTCACCTGATCAACATGATGAAAGTTGAGAGAATCATTGTATGTCAGCACTAGTTATGCAGTAAATGATGCTGAATCTAAAGTATCGATGCAGTCTCAGTCCCAGTTACCTATAGGTTTATAAAGTCTAAACTCGACTCTGGCTCGTTTTGTTAGAGTATCGGCTCGGCTCGGGCTCGTTTTTTTTCCTCGAAAATGAGAGTCTCTGTTCGGCATCAATAACCTATCAGCTCGGCATCAAAAATATCGGTATTATTTACATCAATAGATGAAATTTACATGACTATTCACTGAATAGAGAAGTTGGCGCAGATCATTTTTGTTTTAATTTATGTAAATGTGAAATATATAACAATTACTATTTAAATGTAACTTCAAAAAAGCATAATTTGTGCTCAGTTATGTTTTGTAAGAGTCTCAACTCGGCTCGGGCTCATTTGGCTAGAGTCTCATCTCGGCTCGGGCTCGTTTTTTCCGAAAAAGAAAGCCTCGGCTTGGCATCAATAACCAAAACTCTCGGCTCGGCTTCACACATCTTGGCATCATTTACATCACCATTCAGCACCATTGTTATATATGTTAATATACACACTATAAACACTGTATATATAGTATAGTATACTATACTTAAGAATACAGTATATACTGGCTGTATATCAGTATCGCTATATATCGGAAAATACAATATCTGAGAAAGCTTAAAATTTAGAGTTTCATTGTTTATATAATATAGTAATTTATATTATGTAATCAAATGATTATAGTCAATAATTAATAATTTTAAAATAAAGTATAGTTAATGAATACAAATAAATATGTATACTGTAATTAATATGTATGTATATACTATTAATTATTTCAGCAAAGTTTAAACTATTTGAAAGAATTTACAATTTTATTCTTACTTTATTGGAATACATTTGCATAATGAGGAAACGTCCATGGAAGAATTCATATACATAAACATATGATTACAATATGTATATATATAATCTAATATAGTTTACGCATATGTTAAATAACCTAATATTATAATAATATATTAATAGTATAATACATTATATTCTAACGTTACAGTACACATATTACAATAGTCATGACGTCATAGTTATTACCTGGCGGTGTAGAATTCCCTGGCGGGGTCGCTACCCTCCATGTAGATATAGTATCGAGAGTTCAGGGCGCCCAGGTCGGGACCCGTACCGATGGTAGGCGTAGCTCCCTCGGTTCGGGTCCAGTCGAGTCGGTCGTCTTCGGCCTGGCGCATTCCGCAGAGACTGGTCTCGAACGTGCACTCGAATACTGTGTGTGTACGTGTGTGTGTGTTGATGTGTGCGTGTGTGTGTGTGTGATCGGGTAACGATGGGGGGGCGTGTCCAAATGAGGGTTAGAGAGGTTATTCAATACACTGGACATTGTCCAGTTGATAATCGTGGTGCTAATACTATAAGTCAATATATATAAGCCTATAGGCTCGGTTACTCCGAGCAGTGACATCGTCAAGTGAATATCGTGTAGATGATTCGTTTAGGACTCGATCCGTAGGTGACGTAATATCAATGACCGTACGCCGTACGGTATACCGTGTGTATATATAGAGTATAATATACTATAATCGATATATAATAAACGAATTAATGTTTTAATAAATTGTAGGGGTGTCCCCTAATATAACAAGAAAAGGGTGTTCCCTCCTACCCCCCCCCCCCTATATCCTCCCAATATTGTGACCATAACTGGTAAACATTCGTAGTATACTATAGGATATTCATATAAGGATATCCTATAGGATCTATAGATGTATACATTATACACGTGTATTAATGTGTGTTCGCCTAAGTTTTACATTCACTAAAAGTATTGCTTTCACGTCTCGGCCATTACATATGTAAAGTTTACATTACACAAACATATGTATATGACACAATTCTGGAATATTCCAGTAATTGTAAAATAAACTTATGCCGCTAAACTAGAGTTTTCAATTAGAATCGCTATAAACCCTGCCCCTACACGGAACTCGTGTTAAATCTCGGTCACGCTTCACTAATTTCAACCGAGCTGATATTCAACATTATTTCTATGAAGTCACGACTTAAAGCTTTTCAGATTAACATCTACATTATCAGATTGACAATATATTGCTATAGCATTAGAATATAAATTGTTATTATTTACATTAATATGTACATATTGACAGCTATAGTTATAAAATACACAGGTACTGATACCCACTGAAATTATACATCATATGGTCTAATGAATCCCTACTACTATAGTACATACTATATCAATAAAAGAGATGCTTATATACGCATGCGCAGGTCACTAAAGCTATTCGGATCGAAATCACTGTAACGTATAGCTTGTTAATTATTCAACTATTAAAGTGTCTAGTTTTATATTGTTATCGTTTTGATTCTGTATTGATAATGTAAATAATGTCATATATGATAGGTTATAACCGTCACACATATAACATATATTTACTCTGCTATACATCTCTACATGTATATATATATATATATATATATATGATTAATGCTAATATATTTACATAAAATTCCGATTAATCTAATTTTTATTAAATGTTAATCACGCTTGCATATTTACATAATTAAAATCCTGATCTCCCTCTATTATCGGATAGTAACGAATGACGCCGACTCATCAAATATAAATGACGTGTAGCTATGGTAAATAGCGATACCCTCTCTCTCTCTCTCTCTCTCTCTCTCTCTCTCTCTCTCTCTCTCTCTCTCTCTCTCTCTCTAGGTATCTTAGCTTTCATCTTAACTTTCATCTTCTCGCCGATACGCTCTACTCCGCCCATGCCTCTAGGTGGCGCTCTTTAAACTCTAAACCAATCAATACGCTTCGTCGGCGATCTTGACCCGGAACTACGCTCGCGTGTGCGCACACCGACGTGCGGGCGCACACCGGTGCGGTGCGACTTTAAGGATACCCACCCTCTCTCTCTCACTCTCTCTCGGTGTAGAATTTGAAGTAGCGCGAGTATCGAGTATTGCCGTAGATATCGAATTATCTGTTGTGGGTCTAAATAATCTAAATATAGATTAAAAGAGTGCGTGAACACGTATGTATAATAGCCTATAGGAATGAGGTGAATACGAATGTGTGTACCGACCCCGAATACTTTCTGTAACAACATTTATAATAGTCACATATGAAATAGTTACTAATGTTAGAATATCGGATGTAGACGCAGGGGCTAGGAGGCTCTTAAGGGAAGAAGGGTATTCCTACCGTTGACCTTAAACTCTATCCCGCCGTTGATTAATTACTATAACCTATATAGTTACATAGATATACGCATGAATATGCATAACAATATGTAAGTATTGCTTAGTATTACATGTGTAACATGCATTATTATGTGTTATTACACTACTGACTATAGAGTATACTCGTATATATATACTCATATATAATATATATATATATATATATATATATATATATATATATATATATATATATATATATATATATATATATAATAAATAATACAACAATTATAATAAACGATTCCAATTAGCAGAAATAATATATTAATATATGGTATACCAGGTATATATATATAAGGTATATATATTATATACCTTATTTAAGTATACTTAATACCGTTGTCATAATGTTATAGTTGACATTATTTTGACATTACGTGTTTTTTTAGAATATGTAAACAATGTATTCTGATTTTATAAATCCGAACATTTTATTTCTTACTTACTTTTGCTCAATTCGGGATTGTTGTTTCCCGGTCAGTAAAAGTTCTCCAAACATTAACGCTTCATCATAGCTACTCTCATCTCGCTCGCCGGTATACCAGTATCGCAATCCCGATTCCTGATGTAGCTTTGCATTGGCCTTCCCCGTCTTCTAGTTCCATGATTAGTTCCCAATGTATACATAGTATACTAGTATACTAGATCCGAAACAACCTCATCATCTCTACGTATACCTATAGGCAATGTCCAGCAAATTGTAAGCGTCGCCGTCTGATCTTTGTAGATACTTTGTCTATAGCCCCATCAAGTGTAACCCCTACCTCGTTTGTAACTTTCTGAGACTAATGTACGTTTAGTATCATTCGTGTAATTCGAGTGTATGTGACATTAAGTTGTTTGAGTAGATTTGTATGAGTGTCCACATCTCACATCCATACAGCAGATTCAACTGTGGTGTGCATGATGCTGATTTTTGATTTCCTACAAAGAGTTGATTTCCAGACATTTCTTATTTGATGACATATTCTCCAAGCAAGCGATTTTCCGATTTTCAAATCGTAAAAAAGGTAGGTTGTACTATGCGGCTTGTTATTACCCTTAGTTGGATACCTAGAATATCTTCCCTTCCTTGTAAAGATGTTCTCATACAATAAATGAAGATTAAAAAAAAATATTGTATGAAAATATTATTATTACTTTGTAAATTGGTGAAAGATAATCTGAAATAAAAGTAAAACTGATATAATGAAACTTAATTAAATTGTAGTATATGACATCGAGATAACGGGAGAATCATCAAAGTAATATATTAAGCATGTATGCAAACTTAAAGAAACCACAATTTTAATATTAAAATATCTGAATGTGTATTAAATAAGATTTTCAATTTTATGAATTTGTATTATAAAATTTATAAATTGCGTTCATGTAATGTTTGTAATACGTATTTCACATCACGCGAATATGACGGAAGATGACTCTGAAAACATATTTACTATCTATGATAAAATAAGATAGAATGTATATTCATCAAGATATTATAATATATAGGAATAATGTCATTATAAACATTTTACTGTGACATCCACAACGAATATTACATACATATATAATAATATATATGCTAATATATTAGCGTAATATTAGAAATATTATTCTATCGTTTTGTTATCAAATAAATTAACAAATAATATATTACACACTTATATATATATGTAATTAATTATTTTATAATTAATATATAGTTATTAATATTTGATAGTTACATATATATATACTATAGTATACTGTATACATAGTTATAATTATAAAATGTTGCAATTGACATAACTTAGAGTATTACATTATTATTACTAGAACTTGTTTATTTAGAAGCTCGTCATTGAACATAGCGATACAGTAGCGTGAACCTAGCATACCGCATACCGCACACCGCACACATAGGTGCGTGCGTGTGCGTAGCGTACATCTCGTGTTAGGTACGATTCGATTTCGCGAAAACAATTGATTCTCGGCTCAATATCGGATGAAATCGATTGAAATACCGGTAAACAATATCTAATACGGCGCCGAGATGTATACAGATGTATAATTCATGCGGCAGGACCGGACCGGATACGCTATCAACGAATACGATAGCTGCGAATACGCTTGCTGCGGTGAGGAATTCCGAAGAGGTCGGAAACAGTACCGTAAACAAGTCTCGCATGACATGTTTACTAATAATTAATAAATGAGCGTGACCACCTCTTACCACGTGATCTATGCCGGCTCTGTCACGTGATCTATACCGGCTATGTCACGTGCTTGCGGCGGTAAACAATAACAAAGTATTGCGTAACGCTCGCCGGAAGCGTTCGGAGGCCCAAATCGGGGACATCCGGTAAATAAAGTATCCTCTAATAAAGGACGCTGAGGTGACCGATCGATGGATTACAGGCGTGGGGATTAAAGGGATAAAAAGGTAGTAGTAGTAGTAGTACGGGGGGCCGGCTCGTAAAGAGACGGAAAATCGATGATTCGTCACGGTTGGTTGAGCACAATTAAAACTCTTCGTGTAAACACCGCGCGGCTGTGATGGAGGCTGCCGCGGATTAGAGCTGGTCATCTCTGTTTCCTACGGACACCGAAGACTAGAGGCTGACCTGACCACTACCGCTGCGACCACTACGACCACCGGAACTACTGTCCTCGCTACTAATTAGAATAGTGCCCGGTTAAGGTCGCCGCACTGATCGATACGGGTCAGTGATCAGTGGTCAGTAGTGGTCAGTAGTAGTGGTCAGTAGTAGCTAGTGGTGGTCAGTAGCGGGTAGCGGTCAGCGTTAATGAGATTTTAATTACTCGGGTCGCTACAATATAATACTAATTAGAACGAGATATTTCTAGCGGAGCGAGATAACGCGATATCTCGCGGTAAACCGATCCGAATTATAGTTTCAAAGATACTAGAAGCAGATTTGTCTCTTTTAAGAACCCCTTTCTTGAGGGGTCCATTTGTAACCGTTATTTTTATTGTATTCAATATATATATATTTGAGATTTAAATGAATAAATATTATTATTATATTTGTGTAAACAGAATACAAATTTAAATATCGAATTTTAGGTTTTCGATTCATTTATTAATGTTCGGGTTTTCAAACTTTGCTGATGAAGAAATACGACGTCCATATATCAATAAAGTTAATGTTTACCAATGAAGTCAATATTTTAAATTAAATAAATAGGTTTTCAATAGTTTTTAGAGTTTGGGGTTGATAGTGTCTTAAGGATTGGTATAAGGAGACTATTCAAAAAGTATGAAATGAGTAGTTGAGGTAGTTGAGGTAGTTGGAGCAAGAATATATCGCGCGATCATGTAATGGTACTAGTTTATCATGTGTGTGAGTAAGGATGTCAGGTAGTCGGTAGTGTCATGGTGCCATTGATATATGTGTAAGTAGGTTTTATAGATGATTATATAGTATACAAGTAGCCAATGAGGTTTAGTTAGGTATACCATATACGGAGAAATAAGATTATCGGAGTATTTTGCTATATTGAATATGTATCTAGGATAGAATTTTGAATAATTTGGAGATACAAATATTTGGTTAGGGGTTTTGTAAATGATTACGTTTCAGTAGTCAAATAGAGATATGCATCTACATGGCTTTGTTATATGATACACTAGTAGGGGATATTGATATTGAATGACGAATAAGTAGTAGTGATCACAGTTGATAGTTTAATGACATTATAATATGGGATAGTTGTATATAAAAAATAAAAATACTGTCAATTATAATACTTAGATTTATATATGGGTTGAGTACTTGATAAGCTTGATAAGTCGGTTAATATTGATTTGAGGAGGTGTTTGTAAAGTTTTACTACGAAGTGGAATGCATTAAAGGGTAAACTCGGGTTTAAATCGTTTGTAAATTATGGAGTTAGTGGTCAGAAAATTGTTAATAGTGTTGATAGTTGGGCAAAGTTTTGATTTTTGTCAATTTTAACATACATCTGCATATAATCTGTATAGGTATGGAAACTGAATGAAGAATTAAAGAAAATATGGATTAGCAGAATTAGGTAAATGTTAAATAATAGTGGGACTAGGATAGAACATCAGGGAATACCGAGTATACCTGAAGGGGTGGGAAAGTTCGAGTGTATTAGTAATGAGAAATTCGGTATTGTTTTGAAATATGTTTTATCCAATTGAAGATCAACAAATAAATATTTAAGTAAAGTCGAATATTTTTAAACTTCAACAAAATAACATATTGTTATATCTTTTTTTATTTTAATTCACGAAAACACACACTACATACCTATAATAACAATAACATCATATTTAGCATAAAGCCTGGGTAAATGAAAAATCATGGCTTGTCATGTCTTTCTCCCATTTAAAATAACGACGATAATAATGTTAATAACCATCGGTAATACGCGAATGTAATATAAAAAGTAACAAATGAATAAATTATACTTTATAAATACAAATAATAATATAAATTATATATAAATTTCTGTTATATCTTCTGAATAAACATATATATATATATATATATATATATATATATATAAATAAAAATTACATTTTCATAAATTGATAAACAATATTACATCTCTTGTAAATGAAAACTTATTCTCCGAGACTTATCATTTCCCTAAACAATAATTCCTTCCACCAAAAACTATAGATATATATATATATATATATATATATATATATATACATATATATATTGACTAAGCCTATTCTATTATATTATATACAGATATATATATATATATATATATATATATATATATTTAAGATTATAATTAAATAAAATATAAATTAATATATATATATATACATTATATGTATAATAATTCGATTACATTTAATAAGAAACACATATGAGTTAACTAACGGCTCGTTGCTACTTGTCCGGTGATCACTGCCATGAGTAGTATTAATGACAAACTCCAATGCATGGTTACAATATAACGGTGTAGGTCAATTTAAATATCTGTATGGTAGGGGTAGGCTTTCATTAATTATAGTAGTCAATCATACAAATACACACACATATATATATATATATATATATATATATATATATATATATATATATATATATATGTCTTTGGCTGTGTATATGGTTCAGTGTAACAGTCACTCGCTGGAATTATACAATGTGTATCAACTTAATTAATAAACTATAAATAAAAACTCAAAAACAACTTTGTATTGCCATGGGCCCCTTACAGCTCTCTCTACAATGAACAAGTCTATGCCGTCACTAAGGTGTATACTTTGTATCCTATATGTGTACATGCAATTCAAAAAATAAATATTATATTTCATAATGGATATTGGGGAGACTCCAACAGGTATAACATCTTAGCCATCCGGAAAAATGAGTTAATTATAGTTATCCAATAATAGAAAGGTTGTATACAACCTTTCTATTATTGGATAACTATAATTAACTCATTTTTATTCATTGCATATATGCCATGACATAATATGCTATGAAAATATTTTCTAGAATTTATTTATTTGAAAAACAAAAAAAGGGTTTTTATAATTAATTTAAATCAACATACAAGGTCAAATAAACTAATATACTATTACACACACATATATATATATATATATATATATATATATATATGTGTGTGTGGTGGTAGCTATGGTATTAGTAGTAGTAGTAGTAGTAGTAGTAGTAGTAGTAGTAGTAGTAGTAGTCAGATAGTAGTAGTAGTAGTAGTAGTAGTAGTAGCGATGAACTAGGGTCACAGGTCACGAATAACTCGGGTGTACTAATTACATCACGTGATAGGCGATTTTACACAACTCATTAAATATTCACGCGTGAGATGTACACCGTAGTCTCAGCCTCCTCCTCATCACCATCTCTACTCTCATCATATCTACTATCACCATCTCTACTATCACCATCTCTACTATCACCATCTCTACTATCACCATCTCTACTATCACCATCTCTACTATCACCATCTCTACTATCACCATCTCTACTATCACCATCTCTACTATCACCATCTCTACTATCACCATCTCTACTATCACCATCTCTACTATCACCATCTCTACTATCACCATCTCTACTATCACCATCTCTACTATCACCATCTCTACTATCACCATCTCTACTATCACCATCTCTACTATCATCATATCTACTATCACCATCTCTACTATCACCATCTCTACTATCACCATCTCTACTATCACCATCTCTACTATCACCATCTCTACTATCACCATCTCTACTATCACCATCTCTACTATCACCATCTCTACTATCACCATCTCTACTATCACCATCTCTACTATCACCATCTCTACTATCACCATCTCTACTATCATCATATCTACTATCACCATCTCTACTATCACCATCTCTACTATCACCATCTCTACTATCACCATCTCTACTATCACCATCTCTACTATCACCATCTCTACTATCACCATCTCTACTATCAACCATCTCTACTATCACTATCTCTACTATCAACCATGGGTCGTTATAGTGTAACGTATACGTATACATATACAAGCCACTCCGGGTGCGTATGGGTGTGCGGCACATAGGTGCGCATGCGTATTGATATGTAATATATACCCTTATTACATATACATATATAATACATATATATATATATATATATAATACATATATATGTGTATATATATATATATATATATATATATATATATATATATATATATATCAATGTCTTATTTTTGCATATACACAAATAGTTTACACATTGTATCTAATAACACACTTATTAATGTATGCATACACAGTGAATACTCGATACTATAAAGCACGTATATAACGAAGTGTAAAGCTCGCACAGTACGCCTAACACACTGATGACTGCGACATCAAGTGTTAGTAATCCAGTGTTAGTAATCCCCGCTACTACACATTCAATATTATGAAATGTGATACTATCCGACTTATTCGTTATACGAGGATGTATCATTACACGGGTACGATGTGTACTCCATTTAACGCGGATATAACAACATAAGAAGTGTAAACATAAAATGTAACAATTACGTGGGGATCATATGTGATAATGGTATATCACGTTGAGAAAATAAGTTTTAAATATAAGGAATTTGGTATATATATACATATAAATATATATATATATATATATATATATATATATATATATATATATATATATATATATATATATATATATATATATACACACACATACTTACCCATATCAGGGATAAGTTATCAGTGATAACCCAATAAATCAAAAGATCAAAAGTCAATGATGTAACACCGATAGAGTTAACTCTCTACACACCTATGTGTGTTAACTAAATACGGTGTCGATATGCATCAATCGGTATACGTTTAACACTTTACACTCGCTCGGCTGACTTTACTGGGAAGTTCAACTTTATATCGTTAACGATTGTTAATCTTCATTATAAATACTCGCGTACACTGCCTACTACAACACTTGTGAACGATAGCTGATACTATAATACTTGTGAACGATAGCTGATACTATAATACTTGTGAACAATAGCTGATACTACAATGCGTGTGAACGATACAAAGTATGTATTCTTACGTGTCGACAGTGTTATCTATCATGTGATAGATGTACATTACATAAACCTATTGTATTGTATTACACCCCCACACCCATAAATACGCATACACACATACTCACACACACGCATATACATACTAGTGTATATATATATGTATTATTTTCGTAACTGTTGTTTAAGTACGGTAGCTAGACTCGAGTATAGATTTCACAGGTAATCGAGACAGCGGTCATAGCAAGACCACAGCGTCCAGTGAACACAATAGTACGTAACGCCTCGTACGGGAGCTAGTGTATGACAATCGATTACGTCATCGCGCGATGATGCAATAGCGATGATGCAATAGCGCTGTTATCGGTAGACACGTGCGTCATGTAGTGTTTTGTTTCTACACATGCACGGTGATAGCGATTAGTGAAATTAAATGTCGAATAATATTTTAATTGCGACCTAATTAATTGCAATTAATCAATAAATTAATGTTTTTAATTTAAAAAGTTATGTCCTATTATTATGTCGTTGAAAGTTATTGATATTTAGTAATGTACGCTATTTTTCTATGCGTTTATTAATATTAGGGATCTTTATTTCATTTGTGATTCAATGTCACAATTCTATTTTAGATAAGTATTATATATAATATAAGTATTATATATATAATAACTTATAGGTCATAATTTAATATAAATATATACGTTATGATACAATTAAATCATGATGAAATGAAAACTACAGTTTACAAATATACGATACATATATATCTATCTTATTTAAACAATAATCTAACATAACCTGTTATAACTAATTATACACAGAGAATGTATAAAGAGTTAATCATACTTATATATATATACTACTTTAGTATACTATATAACTAAAAAGAAGCATATGTTCTGTATTCCTATATTCCTATATTCTGATATCTATATTATTTAAGTTTTACTTGTAATATATTTTATCACATACACAATCATATTTGCATAATATCAATAATAGTATTTTAAGAAATAACAACAATTAAAAATAATACAACTTAATAATAATAATTAAACTGAAGATAAGTAATAAACAAGAAAAGCAGTGTATACATTGATGTAAGTTATATACTAGGTATATAGTATACTATAGTATATTAGGATTTAAAATAAATCACTATAACCTACTACACAATAACTATAACCACTGTAATGACACAGGACTGTTGGCCTCGCTTTAGTATAGTCGTACTACGGTATACGTGGCTCCACTAGCGGCGTAACATAGTATTACATCGTAACCATGGCAACTATGCATGTATGTTCGACTTAATGGGGTCGGTGAGAACCCGATGGGGCAGTATGGAAGTTATTAATGCAATATTAGGTTATCACAACAGTACAGAAGAGTTAACAGTACTCCAATGATATATGTATCTGTGTCATATAAGATACGCGATTGTATACAATTTCTTTAATGATATTTGTAATCACAGAGCTAGAGAGAAAGGTTCTCTCTAGCTCTATGTTTGTAAAACACCAACATTAAATTTACAAGAAAATTAAAAATAAATAATCATAATCAAATCGGTAAATATATTAATGTTAACTCTATATTGATTGTATTCAATAGAGAGGTATCCGATTAAATAAATAGAGCAAATATTAAATATAATAAATTGTATAAATAATGTACGTTATATATATATATATATATATATATTCATTAAACGCATTAGACACCTTACTGCATTACGAGTTACCCCGCGAACACTACGCAAAAGCTACACCCCCCACGTGACTAATGATGTGGGGGTAATAGAGTGTTCTAGTAGTGTAGGGGGTGTATTGCATGCGAGTATTGGTGTAGTGGCGACGGACCTATCATTAACCGCCGGTACCACGTGGTAATAGAGTACAGATCCTACAGCACCTATAGGTACCAACCCTTATAGGCTCCACCCCTTATAGGTTCCACCCCTACATGTGCCACCCCTAGGGCCTATATGTGGTACCCCAAATGTTACACCCCCTATATATAGGTGCCATCCATATTGACCATCAATATTGACCCTGCAGGGTTAATTAATGGGGTCAGTTACTTATCGTTGCGCATTACACGACGTATGACGTACGACATTACATGTACCCTGGTCAGCAGAGTTATGCGGGTGAACCCTTTAGTTGTTGTTAACACTCCACCTTAAGTCAATTGTTTTGTTTGAAACACTTTATGTCGATATTATTGTATTAGAGATTAAAATAGATACACGTGATTTATATATAATTATATATATATATATATATATATATATATATATATTATACTTTAGTGATTGATATATTACAACCAATGCACGTGGTTTACAATGTAATCAATATAAAAACTATTTAATTGTACTTACAAGTACAATGTTCACGTACTTAAGTTAATTATTATAAAAAGCATGTAATAGTCCATGTAAAGTTCTAATTAATATACAAACTGTTAAATATATGGACCATTACAATGTGTCTGATTTAGTTTTTATTTTAAACAAGCTCTTAGTAGACACATAGCATTTACGCTATAAAGCTGTTACCGTTAAATAAACTTTATATAGCCGAATAAACATTCAATTGTAGAAACACTATATACAAGATGTAATTAAAGGTAGTATATTGAAGGTAAGTATAGTATATTTATTAACATGGTATTATTTAGATATAAATTAACAAATAGATCAGACATAAATTATGACTTGTACCTATTTCGAAATATATATATATATATATATATATATATATATATTTATAGGATACTACATGTAGTACACTTAATGTATATTATATCTACTTTATAATTTCTAACATTATTCGATATGTGATATAATATTAGCAATGTCAACAATAGAACATTACATAATATATTGAGCGCTCTATAGAGCTCTTTATAGCACACTAATATATATATACACACACTCACTTATACGCGTAGATGTTTGTATATATATATATATATATATATATATCGCAACGCAGGTGAGTGTATCGTTACCTCGTGTATCAGTGTTAGATCGGGGTAGATTAGGTGGGAGATTCGGGTATATTAGGGGTAGATTGGGAGAAGGGTTATCCGTAAGTTATCCGATGCCGGATAAGAAGAGATTAGATAATGGCCTCGTTATCGGCTGGTCTCATAGCATAGCTTTGTGTGTGTGTAGCGGTATCTTTATCGTTATCTATAACGCTATCTCTCCGCTCTGGTGACCGTCACTTGCGTGGTTAGCGAACGACGTTAAACAATGAAAGCATTGTTACGATGTACTACACACGCTGGCGGGGTAACGCGATACCGAGGCTGACATCGATACCGAACTTCTCGAGAGAGCGCGAGAGACTGCGAGACAGTGGCTACGCTTGTTATGCACTCCGGTGTGCACTTCGACTATAGTGAGCGATATACGTAGCCCTTGTCGCACACCTCTATCCTACCTCTTTCTTATCTATGTCGTAATGTATCTTATATAGTCTATATTTCTTCTGATCCCTACTTATTTCACTCTCTCTCTCTCTCACCCTAGCATTGTATAAATAAATATAAACTATATATATATGTATCAAGTTCACTCTCTATACACCTTTCTCAATCCATATCCCTTTAACTCTTCTATCATCCACTAGCATTCTCCATATATGGAAATAGATACATATGGCACACCTCTCCTATAACTTAAGCCCCGCCCCCATTAATTATAACAAGGATAAAAAGGACATATATCATGCAACTATACTTGCATAGAATATATTCTAGTAACACCTCGACTCTCCTGATACGTTTAACTTCCCAGGGTAGTGTACAACTTGTTAGTGTTATATATCACTACCATGGTAGGTGTCACCCTGCAGGTATCAATATAACTTATTGACCGTTACATAACACTATACCACTGATAGCGTATCTTATGACACCTAGCTAGGTAACACGTGGGCGTGCGTGCGCATGCGTGAACGGAGGTAAACTTCCGGTATAGTATCTCCTTGTATCTACATCCGGGTTTATCTCCTTGTATCGATGTCAGCTAACACGTAGTCGATGTTAAAGTTATCGGTGTGTCATGTATACTAATGTAGTAGCACTACTATAGTAGTTCTACTATAGTAATATTACTTTAGAACTACTATAGTAGTACTGTAGCACTACTACTGTAGTACTACTACGCAGGGGTATTTACTGTGGTTAACGTCGTATCTATAAGTTAGTTGTACGTGTAGGAAATGCATGTAACTTTACTAACAACCATACAACGATGAAATAAATATCAATATCAATATCAATTATTATATTTACAATTATTATATATATATATATATATATATATATATATATATATATATATAAGTGTGGTTTATCCTATGGAGATATATACATTTGATACTAAAGTAATAATTTAATTCAATTTAATATTTAATTATTCTATGGATAGTTCAACAATATATATAAGTATTATATATATGATACGTAATAATATAATTATTACACATATGACAGATATGCTATACCCCTGACACCATGGCAATGAAATAATATCAATTTAAATTACAATTATTCATTTAATTAATCAATTATTACATAAATAATTGTAATTTACATTATCTCAATACCATGGTAACGGGGGTATACCTATTCTATATATAGAATATCGGTCGTCGGGGTTAATATTTTATATTTATA